>BQNB010105188.1:0-23658 GCA_026074375.1 Tanacetum coccineum
CCACTCCACAATTACAATCCCAAATAATTCCTCTCTGTGCTGAAGAAGAGTGACATGACCTTGAGGTTGCACATATGAGTAATGATAGTTATTTTCGCATTCCAATTCCAGAAATTGTTTCTGAAGAATCCTCATCATCGGATGTTATTCCCACTAATGTGCACTCAGACGCTCTAATCCCAGAACACCTTAGTAAATGGACAAAAGATCATCCGTTTCAAAGCATAATTGGTGACCCTTCCAGACCCGTTTCCACAAGACTTCAACTACACGAACAAGCCATGTTCTGCTACTATGATGCCTTCCTAACTTTAGTTTAACCTAAGACATACAAAGATACACTAAATTAGTCATGCTGGATTGAGGCAATGCAAAAAGAACTACATGAATTCAAACGTCTTGAAGTCTGGGAACTCATTCCTCGTCTAGATAAAGTGATGGTTATCACCTTAAAATGGATATATAAGGTCAAATTAGATGAATTGGGGGGAATCTTGAAAAACAAGGCTAGATTGGTAGCTCGTGGATACCGTCAGGAAGAGGGAATTGATTTCGAAGAATCCTTTGCTCCCGTGGCTAGACTAGAAGCTGTTCGGATATTTCTCGCGTTTGCTGCTTATATGAATATGATCGTCTACCAGATGGATGTAAAGACGGCATTTTTGAAGTCTATGTTAGCCAACTAGACAGATTTGTGGATCCAGACAATCCTAATCACGTGTATAGACTGAAGAAAGCTCTATATGGGTTGAAACAAGCTCCATGCGCGTGGTATGATCTATTGTCATTGTTTCTGCTATCCCAAGGATTTTCCAATGGCACAATTGATCCCACATTGTTCATCAGCATAAAAGGCAAAGATATCCTCCTGATACAAATCTATGTTGATAATATAATTTTTGCTTCTACTACTACTGAACTATGTGATAAGTTTCTGAGATAATGTGTTCCAAATTCAAGATGTCAATGATGGATAAAATATAACTTTTCTAGGACTACAGATTTCACAGAGTCCCAGAGGCATCTTTTTAAACCAATCAAAATATGCTCTAGAATCACTTAAGAAATACGGGATGGAATCTTATGACCCAATGGATACTCCCATGGTGGAGAAATCCAAACTGGATGAGGATCCACAAGGGAAAGCCGTTGATCCTACACATTATCGTGGCATGGTTGACACCCTTATGTATCTCACATCTAGTCGACCAAACCTTGTTTATGCTGTTTGCATGTGTGCCCGGTATCAGGCTCGTCCTACCAAAAAGCACTTACATGCTGTAAAAAGAATCTTTCGATATCTAAGAAGAACCGTTAATCGGGGACTATGGTACTCGAAGGATTCTGCTATTGCTCTAACAGCCTTTGCAGATGCTGATCACACGGGCTGTCAAGATACCAGACGTAGTACATCTGGAAGTATGCAATTGCTAGGTGATGAGGTGTCATTTTATACACTTTTTCGGGGTTGTTTAACCCCCTAAATCATGCATTTATGCCTAAAATAGGTACTTAATCATTCCTTTTCAGGTATTTAGCATTTAGAAGGCATTTGGAAGAAATACACGTGACTTGGGCTCATTTGGAGAAGAAACAGACAAGACTACGAACCAACACCAAGACTCTTGAAGATTTGTGCTCACAACGCCTGTAGACAGCGTCACCAACTCTACATGACGCCGCCACAACCCACTAGTGTCGACCTAAACATTTCATGGACGTCGTCGCTCGCACCGATCGCAACAAAGATCTAAGAATATTCTACTCACGGACGGCGTTACGATTAAAAACGCGACGCTCGTCACATCGATTTATCCTATATATACAATCTGTTTTTCGGGTTTTATGTGTGTAACTTTAGATGTAAAGAAAGGGACGACCCTAATTCGTTTAGCAGTGTTAGAGTCGATTTTAGGCCTAACAACCTATTGTACTTCTTTCATTAATGTTTTATTCAAGGTAAGACTATCTTAATCATTTCAATATGTCTTGTTTTGTGTGATTATATGTGCTCTTGCTTTTCATCTTTAACATGCTTGGCTAAAACTAGTATTATGGCTTCATTTATGATTGTTGGAAACCTAGAATGTAGATCTTAGTAGTGTTGCTTCTTGTGATGAATATGCATGTTAGGTCTTAGAAAACCAGCTTTTGTCTGTATCGCTGTTGATATGTATAGGAAAACATGATTGTGTATTAAAGGAATACCATATGTAACGGTCTTAATACTAGCTTGCCCCTTTAATATGATTGATCCACTTTTATTATATTTCAAATGCATTTACTATTACTATTGTGGGTCGGGTAATAGTCTTCATTATCTACCTTTTATTGTGTTTGCTTAAACGAATTGTTTAATAGACGGCGGGTTCTAGTGTAATTATAGTTACATAGATCAGCACAAGTTGTGACAAGGCAAAACAACTAAGATAAGCAATCAGGGAGTAAATACATGATTAATGAACACAATTTTTATTATATGGTTATCACCAAGTGCATAATTTAAATTTAGTTTAATAGCTAAAAACCAAACAACCCTCTCAAATATATGATTTTACACTGATTTTCCTGTTAACATAAAAAAATACAAGCTAATCATTCTTCTCAACCCTTAGAATGTGTTAGACCATGATCAAGCCTTCCCAAAATATTCCCATAGATAAACGATAAAACAACCCCGAGTCTTGCCTATACTCTACTACAAAGGTTAGAGGACTTGCCTATGGGAGTTGTAAAAAATTCTAAACTGTAGAAGTCCCTTATGGACAACCGCAACAAGTTTTTTGTGCACCGTTACCGGGGGAATTGTTAGGTTTTGATCATAGTTTAGCTTAGTTCTAATTACTTGAAACCTTTTCAAGTAAGACTTTAATTTCCGCATATTAGCTTTCTTATAGTCTATATTTTCTTGGTGTTATCTGTCTCGTAAATCCGTCACCATGACGCGTAATACTGTTAAGAGGTTAACAAAACCTCTCGATGAACCCGAAAGAGAATTCCGGAGGCGTAGGAAAGCAGACCTTCGTCTCACATCAAACAAAAACTGTTTGCTATAGCCAGAGAAGAACCTCTTTGATGATGAAGCTCCTCTACTTACAAACACTTGGAGCCATACCGCCACGCCTCCTATGAACTTATACGACTTTCTCATTCCTAATTTCTCCGGTTCGAAAGTCCAATCACTTTTTCCACCGAACAAACGGATGAATCGTCGACTCACGGAATTTGGGTAATTAAAAATAGGTGCACATTTTAATGAATTGAGAAACGAGGACCCCCTCTGTCATGTTAAGCACTACTTAAGCATTGTCGATAACATACAAGCTGACAGATCCACAAGGGATACATCTAGGTTAAGATTCTTCCACTTCTCCCTTAAAGGAAAAAACGCAGATGGCTTGACAGAATACCCACACTCAAATCGCGACGTGGGATAAGCTCGTGTCACGATTACTTGACATTTCTTTTCGGTTAGGACAAAACCCTCGACCCCTTAGAGATTTATCCCTCAATTCAACAAGGGAGGCGACGAAACCATCAAAGTGCTTGGATCCGTTTTAAGGACTCTAATAAACAGGTTCCCCATCATGAAATACAAAAATGGCTTCTGGTACAAACCTTTCACGATAACATATCCCAGGACGACTGTAGGAAACTCTACCAATTTGATTAAATTCGCTTCTGCTCTCTCACCGAAGTAGAGGGGTGAAATCGAATTGAAGAATATGCCCAATATAATCAAGATGATCTGTGGGACGACGTGTCACCACCCATGAACATTTCTTCCATTTTGGAAGCAATGCAACCGACATTCAGTGGGCGTTTAAGAAGGGCTTGCGATCAGATTTACTACCTTAAAACACCTACTCGAGAGGTTGGGTTGAAATAACCCCTACCTAATATGCGAATACTGCGGAGGATCTTACGAGGCCGATGAATGCAAACAAACTAACCGGGCCGAGCAGGTATGCTTATCCGGGGGAGACATCTATGATGACTATTCCTTTCTGAGGTTCTATCAGAACGATGATACCCACCCATGGGGGAACATCAAACGTAAAGAAAAAGGAGAGGATGGCCCCGAATAGATTGTTAGAAGTAAGTTTGAGGATGAGCTCGCCAACTTCATGCTCAAAAAGAAGTCTCACGCAAAAGGATAGGAGATATGCTTGTCCAACACCGTAAGGAATTGCATGAACAATACTCCCAAATCCTCTCAACAATCAGCAAAAGCGAAACTCCTAAACCTGAATCGCCAACTTTCGCCATAACAACTAGATTAGGAATTAGCACACAAGACTCACCTTTTCCAGCCTCGCCACGACCAGCGACTGACAACTCTACCGAGGGGGAAACTGAAAAGAAACGGCCTGAGGGTTGTAGAACCAAGCATTGTACACGAACCTGCCCTCGGCTCATCCATCATTTACCAACCTTCCAAGTCCTCCAATCTACATTTTTGTCCAGATTAAAAGAAGCAAAAATGGATGAAGAGTCATGAGCGCTTCTCTCAATTCTTTAAGCAAATTCATATCTATATGTCATTTACTTGAAGGCTTTTATGATTCACATGCCAAATGGAGCCAAATGGGGGGTTTTTGGGGTAAAATAATTAAAAAAAAGATCTACTTTGCATAAGGAGAAACTTGAGAAAGCGGCCTCCTCAATCAAATTAGCAAGGAGTGTTCCGCTATTATTCAAAGGAATGTGCCCCAAAAAGAAGGGGATCCAGGAAGCTTCATACTGCCATGTCTTATCGGACCTTTAGCAGTCAAGAACGCCCTTGCTGATTTAGGAGCAAGCATAAATCTCATGCCATATTCTCTCTTTCGACGATTAGGAATTTCTAAACTTAAACCTACCAAAAATGTGTATTCAACTAGACGAATCGATCTACTCATAATACCCCATAGGGGTCTATGCAAGAAATCTAATTGGTGAAAGAAAACCAAGTTCATCTTCCCAGTTGACTTCGTAGTTTTAGAAATGGACGAAGACGAGCCAGTCCTAATCATTTTGGGGAGGCCCTTCCTCACCACAGCAAGAGCTGTAATTGACGTTCACGAGGGAAATTTGAACTGAAACCGTCACCTTTAACATTGGGAAATCCATGGAGTCCAAACACTCCCGTAACGATTACCTGTACTGCGCCGATCACACTGCTAAGCTAGTCCAGGAACAATGGGTCGATACAGTAAACCATGACAGAGAATGGACTGAAAAAGAAGAAGGGGACAATTCTAACGAGGTGCTTGTAGTCTCCTTCTACCCGAGGACAGAGCCGGTGGAACCACTCGAATGGAATGCACTTTGAAGAATCGACTAAAACCATCAAGCGTGGAACCACCCAAACTCGAATTAAATGAATTACCCAAACACCTTGAGTACGCTTTCCTCCAAGAAAACAACCAACTCCCAATGGTCATCTCATCCGCATTGTCCACCGTCAAAAAAACCAGACTCCTCGAGGTTCTTCGGAATCATAAAGGGGCCATCACTTAGAGTATTGCGGACATTAAAGGGATTGACTCATCCTTCCGTGCTCACAAAATCCTCATGGAAGACGGTTCAAACAGTGTCCAACCTCAAAGACGAGTCAAACCCATCATAAGGAGGTAGTAAAAAAGGAAGTCATAAAACTCCTTGACGCATGATTAATCTATCCCATCTCCGACAGTCCTTGGGTAAGTCCTGTCCAGGTTGTCCCAAGGAAGGGAGAAATAACCGTAGTAAAGAATGAGAAGGATGAGCTCACATCCGTAAGGACATAACGGATGGACGCCGTATGCTATCGTCTACTCGCAATTAGAATTAAACGCAACCCGGAATGATACTTCCCACTTCCGTTCATGATCAGAATGTGCTTTAAACGCTTGGAGCTGGGCATGAATATACTGCTTTCCTATACGGGGTTTTCTGGATACTTTCAAATCCTTATCGCCCCTGAAGATCAAGAGAAAACTACGTTTACCTACCCTTACGAGACCTTCACATACTATATGAATGCCTTCGGGATTTTTTTGCAATGTACTGCCACTTTTCAAACGCTGCACATTACAGCTATATTCCAATGAGCTATCAAGGATGGCATGGTGGTATTCCATGACGAATTTCTCAGTCTTTGGTAGTTCTTGCGACCAATGCTACAAAAACCTTTAGTAGATGCTAAAAAGGCGTGAGGAAAACCAACCTTGTTATTGGTATTGGGTAAAATGTCATTTCATGTAAAGGAAGGAATCGTCTGACCATAAGGTCTCAGGTTCTGGATATGGGTCGATAAAGAAAAAATCGAGGCAATATCCAAACTACCATATCCAACAAATGTAAAGCCATTCAAAGCTTTCTAGGACATGCTTGGTTTCTATAGAAGATTCATAAAAGATTTCTCACAAATCCTTTTCGACCAATGACCCATGCTCCTAGTTGAAGATGAACATTCAACTTACCGGTAGAATGCATCCAAGCATACGGATCCATTCTTTATCTTTAACATGCTTGGCTAAACCTTCTATTGTGTTTATTTATGATTATATGAAACCTAGGATGTAGATCTTAGTGGTGTTGCTTCTTGTGATGAATATGCATGTTAGGTCTTAGAAAACCAGCTTTTGTCTGTATCGCTGTTGATATGTCTAGGAAAACATGATTGTGTAGAAAGGATACCATCGGGTAACAGTCTTCATACTACCTTGCCCTTTATATGGTTGATCCACTCTTAATATATTTCAAATGCATTTAATATACTCTTAGGGGCCTTGTAATAGTCTTCATACTACCTTACTTGTGCGTTGCCTTAACGGAATATTAAATAGACGGCGGGTTCATGTAATTCGTTCATGACTTAGGAAATAATTACATAGATCATCACAAGTGTGACAAAGCAACAACACTAGGAGAAGCAATCTAGGGAGTAATACATGATTAAATAAACACAATCTTTTATTATATTGTTATCACCAGTAGCTTAGTTTATATTCAGTTTATTAGCTAAAACCAACCAATCTCTCAAACATATGATTTACTTGCTTTCCTATAAATACAAAAACACAAAAATAATCTTCTCTCAACCCTTAGAATTCTGTTAGACCTTGATCAAGCCTTCCCAACCTAGTCCCCGAGTGAATGATAACAACCCCCCGAGTCTTGCCTATACTACTACTACAACGATTAGGTGCTCTGCCTAGGGAGTCGTAAAATGGCATGTTGAAGTCCTACGACGACCGCATCAGCAATGTTATGATACTGCCGAGGAATAGTTAGGTTTTGATCATAGTTTAGCTTAGTTCTACTTGCTTGAATCCTTTCAAGTAAGATTTAATTTTCACATATTAGCTTTCTTGTAGTCTATCTTTTCTTTGTGTGTTTGTTTGTAATTTTCATTGACTATTCCATTCTTCATCATGGAGAACGTGAATCCACCACCTACCAATAATCGTCTTGTCCTACCAGCTGCGCTGCGCACATAAATTTACCAAGAGCTCCATGAGCTACATCTAATTTCGACCTTTGTTGACTCTCGCCTAGAGAGTATTGAACAATTTCTTAACAACTTCACCAATCAACCAAATGAGACCAATATGAATAACCTTAGGTCTGATGATGAAACAGGAGAAACACCCCTTGTTTCTCCCTTTCCTCATTCAGACAATGACTCAAATGAGGATGAAGTTCTTAACGAGCTAATTGAGTACGAAAACGCGAGGACACTACGTCGAGAAAGAATAATTAATAGTTTGGATAGGGATGACCTAGCATTTGAATGCATGATAGGCTTTAGGAAGTTTACTGCCTATCTCGACCCTTTTTTACCAATGAATATTATCTCGCGTAAAGCCTATAATACAATAATGGTAAAAGGACTGGAGGGGATGGGAAAGAACCTAGTTGCCGTCGTTAAGGATGTTTACGTGTTTGTTGGGAGTTTCACCTATATTACGGATTTTGTTATGTTAGAAGAAATAAGAAGTTTATCATGAGCGACATGGCTGAAGTCTTGATGGGCAGACCCTTTAGAAAAATCACTAAGCTCAAATATGACGTCGCTAAACGGATTGGTCTTCATTCTACCTATAATCTTTCGGCACATACACATATAGGATGCTACGTACAATACCTTGGCTCAAGAACTTTAATTTGAGTAAGGTCCCACCACTGTTAGAACTTAGCCAAAACGATTTGATGAACGTACTTAGGCACCCTCATGAAAAGAATAAATTTATGTACAAAAACTGCTTAAAACTAGGTCCCGAATACCAATTGAATGAAAGTATAAAGGAATGGCTCATCCATGGGCACGTGAGCATTCATGAAACAACGTGAGAACGTGTGACTTCGAGTCTAGCTACAAGACTCGTAAAATAAAGAAACGCGCTTTTTGGGAGGCAACCTAATATTTACTTTTCCCGCATATTAGGAGTGTCATGTGTTTTATTCTTTTCATTTTATTCTATCATGTTTGAACCCCAATCTTGTAATCATGCTTTGTTTTGTTTTTAACCTCGTCTTAATTTCAATCAAAGGTATTTTACAAATAATAAGTGTAGGGGAATTTATCCGGTTTTTGAACCAAGTTCAAGCATGTTAAATAAATTGTTTAGATTAATTCGCGTCTGGTCGATTAGTCTTAATGAGTAAATTGTCAAATCTCAGGTTTTATGCAGCTATTTTTACAGGAATTAACTTATGGAATCAAGTGCATGAAATTTTTCATCAAAAAAAATTTCATTTTCAAAAAGCGTGGAGACGGCGTCACGATTTACACGCGACGCCATCACCATGACACCTGCGACGGCGTCAGGATATCCCTGACGGCGTCCAACGCCCAAGTCTAGAAAACATAAATTTTTTAATTATTTTTGAAAATAAAACTTGCATAACATTTAAAATATGTACTCTTCTGTTATAAACCTGCAAAACCAATGAGTTTGACAATTCTCTCATCCTATCTTTACTGCTTTATCGAGTCAAACCCTAAATTCACATTGTATATTTGTTTATCGCACATTTTATGCTTGGTATAGTTGTCTTTGTCTTTGATTACAAGTTATATTTGATGAGAAGAAGCTTGGAAGTTCTTAGGAAGTTTCATTGGATGATTCTTGGAGGACGATTTAACCAGTTATCACATGTTTCTTCTCCATTATTGAGCAAACCAGGGGAGTACTAGTTTCTTTTCCCTTTAATTCGTTTTTATAGGTAATTCTATAGAACATTAGGGACAATGTTCAATTAGAGTAGAGGGGGGCGGGGGAGGAAATAAGCCTGTAGAAGAAACTATTTCTTTCATTTTGCATTTGCTTTTGTCCTATAAAATGAAGGGTAATATAATCTAAAACATAAGCACAAGAAGGTATTTTGGCCCAAATTTTAAATTTTTTTATGACATTATACAGAGTCATTAATAGCTTCCATCTGGATTAGGAATTTATAGTATCTAGCCACAAAAACCCTCAAATTCCACCCCTAAATGTGAGGTTCACCCTTAGTTATTATTATACCTTTAGCTTATTCAAGTAGGGTGAGCAATCATGTGATGTTGTCTATTCCGTAGTTTACGGATGTGTATTGTATGCGTTGGTTTTGTCGCCTTTATCTGGAAAATTGGTATCAGTTACTTTAGGATTATGAGAGTGTGTACCGGTAGTATATTAAATTCTAGAAACTTGTTTTTGTGATGCATCCCGAGACCGCATAGTTGCAGTGGTAGGGTTTGCATGATAAGAGGCATTTGGATTAACCCATGGTTTAAACTTGTAATTGTTATGATGGCCACAATCGATCAATATAGACTATTTTCCCACCTTTGCAATGCACTCATTTTTTAGTGCAGCGATACCCCTAGTAAAACCCTCTGAACCTTTCCTTTTTACGGTTCTTGTTTAATTTTTTTGGTGATTCCAGATTATTAATGAAGTTGCTTTGTCACCCTTTTTACAACCAATGTTACACCAAATCGCATTAGCCCAAACCTTGTAGTGTACTTATTTTTTTAGTTACATTATGTTTTAATAAACCCAAGTTAAATATTTGAGTACCGGTTGCTTAAGTCCTTATCTTGTAAAATAAAGTTTCTGGGACGAATTCTGTGATTCATAGTGTATTATTTCGCGGAAGAATGGGGTAAGAAAAGTTAAGTCAATTACCCTCTCTATATTTGTTTAGGAAGATCTCCATGTTATTTTGATCAACCTCAAATCGGGTCATTTGTTAGATTGTAAATATCGAGTATGTAAAAAAATCAAGTGTAGGGGTACGTGTTGTAAACCTCAATTTATGATGTATCATGTTATTCAAAAAATAGAAAAAGAAAAAGAAAAAGAAAGAGATTGATGTAGAGTTGTGTAGAGTTTGTAGATCTTCGTCCGAGTTTGGATATTTAGCAACCAACTAGCGTGTTTAGTTGTAAATAATTAGCTAACACCTTCCACTCAAATTCACCCAAATTCTACCCAAATTATCCCATCCGTTTCCGTTTCCCCTTATATGTTATCTTACACCTTCATCCCCAAAACCCTTAAAAGATCACTCTTAGATAGTAATGAATAATGCTTGAGTCAATAGCGGTGGAGGTTGAAATCTTTACCAAGCCTATGGTAATTTATATGCTATGACAGGTAATGAGTGTTGATTTTCTGTTTCCCCCTTTATGTTATAATTTATTATACACCCGAGAGAAAGAGAGAATCCCAAACACTTATGTGAGATGCTAGTGCATGCTTTCCGTGCTTTTAAATACGAGGTCTAGAAGGTTGTGTTGTTAAATACTTTTAAAGAGTAGGTAAAATGACCCTCATGTTGTTATTGTCTAGGTAGAAAAGCCCATTTGCTTGAGGACAAGCAAATCCTAAATGTAGGGGTATTTGATGAGGTGTCATTTTATACACTTTTTCGGGGTCGTTTAACCTCCTAAATCATGCATTAATGCCCAAAATAGGTACTTAATCATTCCTTTTCAGGTATTTAGCATTTAGAAGGCATTTGGAAGAAATACACGTGACTTGGGCTCATTTAGAGAAGAAACAGACAAGACTACGGACCAACACCAAGGACTCTGACAGATTTGTGATCAAACGCCTGGAGAAGCGTCACCATTTACATTGACGCCGCCACAACCCATTTCGTCAGGGTCACAACATTTCAGACGGCGTCCAGCGAGCACCTACTCGCACGCAGTTCTAGTATATTCTACTTCACGAGGCGTCACGATTAAAACCGTTATCTATTTATACAAATCCACATTTTTAGTGTTTTTAAGTGGTGTAATTTTTAGAGTAAAGAAAAGGACGAACCCTAGTTCGGTTTAGCAGCTGTTAGGGATGATTTTAGTGGGCTCAAAACCTTTGTACTTCCTTAATTCATGTTTTATTCAAGTAAGAGTAATCTTAATCATTCAATATGGTCTTGTTGTTGTGATTTTTATCTGTCTTGCTTTATCTTTAACATGCTTAGCTAATTCCTTCTATTGTGTGATTTATGATTGTATGAAAACTTTAAAATGATTGATCTTAGTGGTGTTGGCTTCTGGTGATGATAAGATGAGAGATCTTAGTAAACCAACTTTTGTCTGTATCGCTGTTGATATGTCTAGGAAAACATGATTGTGTAGAAAGGATACCATCGGGTAACAATCTTCATACTACCTTGGCCTTAATATGGTTGATTCCACTCTTATATATTTTCAATGCATTTAATATACTCTTGGGGCCGGGTAATATTCTTTTCATTACTACCTTACTTTGTGTTTTGCCTCAACGTATATTAAATAGTCGGCGGGGGTTCGTGTAAATTCGTTCTTGTACGTAGGAAATAGTTACATAGATATCACCATGTGTGACAAAGCAACAACATAGGAGAAAAGCATCTAGGTGTAATACATGATTAAATGAAATCTTTCTATTATATTGTTATCACCAATAGCATAGTTTATATTTAGTTTAATAGCTAAAACCAACTAACCTCTCAAACATATGATTTACCTACTTTCCTATAAACATAAAAATACAAAAAATAATCTTCTCTCAACCCTTAGAATTCTGTTAGACCGTGATCAAGCCTTTCTAACCTATTCCCCTAGAGAATGATAACAACCCCCGAGTCTTGCCTATACTACTACTACAACGGTTAGGTACACTGCCTAGGGAGTTATAAAACTTCGTGTAGAAGTCCTACAACAACCGCATCACTAGGAGACAGACTTGTTAGGTGGTCATCAAAAAGGCAGAAAAGCGCTGATTATCCGTATGGAAGTGAATATAAGCTTATCTGGTTGTTGTGATCTGTTCTTGTATGAGATTTCAACTTATCCGACTATGGACCTTGGATTCAAAAAAATTCCAATTTACTGTGATAACAACAAGCGCTAATGCCTTATGCTGCAACAATGTTCAACATCCGATCAAGAATATCGGGACATCAGGATAGCACTTTATAATAAGGCAAGTAGAGAATGGAGTCGTCGACCTTTACTTCTCAGAACGGAATACCAGTTGTGGAGAACATCTTCATATAGGCTTAGGTGTCGAGAAAGAATTAAATTCTTTAACGACATAGCTATGGATGAGAAGTTTTACTCCTGAGACTTCTAAAGAAACTGGCAGATTGAAGCAAGGTATAGTGGTAGGTACCTTATTCTTATATCCTCTATATAATATGTATATATAAAATCACAAAAATAGAAAATGATTTTTTCACTTCTTATAAAATTTTATAAAAACAAAATACAAAATTAAAAAATCAGAAAAAGACAAAAATATATTTTCATGTCATGATTTCTAGAATCAATAATATTACGGCTTCAGAAATGTCATTTAACAATGGCATAAAGCTGTAAATAAAGTTCGAATAGAAAGCATGACATATGGCTTGCTATTATTTCCGATAGCAACCCGGTCATCATCTTAAAGGCAAGTATTTCAAAAGGAAAACTTGACCTCTCAACGAGAATTTATTCTCGAGCATGGTCTACCTTATGACCATACAAAGGCTTGTGTTTACTTTGCAACACAACCCGCGCCTTCTTTATCCATGAGTGTACGTGTCAGTGCGCTTATGTGTCAAAATAAGAGGAATCTTATTTTTCATGGTGTTGATTTTTCAAAAATAAAATAATCATCTCAGTAATTCATCAGAAAATGATTCTTTAAGGCATTTGACCACTCAAACAACGACTACAACTCTTTAAATAGAAAACGGGTCATTGTTTGAGGGGGAGAAAATGTCAAATTGCTTCTTCAAAAAGTCATCAAGGATTAAATGTGAAGAACAATCAAATAACATACATGGAAAAAGGAAGAGAGGTTGTTTTAGTGAGAGAGAGGGTTGGATGAACACTTAGAGTGAGAAAGTAAACATAAGATAGAAATGCACAAATGTGTGAAAAATGAACAACCAACCACCCCTCTAAGGCATGGAGAGGTGTATAAATACTTACATATGGACGTGGGCTTGGGCCTTCATGGGTTTATCCATGGGATTTTTGCTAACTTCCTAAGTAAGTTTCCAAAAAATTACTTAACGAGCTAAAATACAGTTATCTATGGAAGTGGTATGACACTTTCGTGTTCCTAACAATCTCCCCCTAAGGGAGGTCACTCCATTTTACAAAAACGTAATCCTAACATACTATGCTTTACCATTAGTCTTGAGCTCATAGTCTTTAACTTTAATCATTAACTTGTGAACTGATGTAGTGATCATGGACTTTAGGCTTGAGCTTGTTCCTTTATCTTGACTTGTATGTGAAAATGTGATCTTGAACACCTTGAGATCATCAACCAAGCTTAATCTCGTTTCGCCATCTTGTAAATTTTGCCATCTTGTGAACTTGTGACTTTTAGACTGACATGCTCATACCTTTCTTGATTTGTTGACTTAAAAAGCTTTAATGCTGTATCTTTCTTGAAATTCTTTAACTTTAACACTTTGTCACTTCGAGAAAGACGTTCGATATCAGAGTGACAAAAAATTCTTTTAAATTCTTTGACTTTAATACTTCATCACTTCAAGAAAGATATACGGTATCAGAGTAGCAGAAGTCTTGAAACATATACTTAAGCTTTCATGATGTCTTTATATTTGTCGTTCGGGTATGAGCATGTGGCTATGAATATGTGAGTCTGCTGAATCAGGTACCTCCATATCTATCTTTATATATTCCTGAAATAAAACAGTTTGAAAAATTGGGGAACGAGTAAGGCTTGTTATTCGGCCCCGTGTTTGGTGGAGTAAAACCTTCGAAACCCGTGAGGGTTCGACCTGTGATCAGGTAGATTTATTTAGAAGAATTCCCTTGATAGGATTTCCTGCATGTAGATTGAATCTTTCTAACACATATGTATTAGATTAATCGTACTCAGCATAAGTTCTCCAATATATCGGATCGTCCAAAGCAGACACACGTTAAAGAGTGACCAGCGAGTTACTATCCACCGATTGAATAAAATTTGTTTTGAAATCAATCAACGTGTCACTGCTAAAGTGGTTTTGTGACACATAGAGAGTGTTTTAATCATTTCAAAAATTCATCATCAATAGATCAATTCATAACCTGGATAAACAAATTTGATTCTTATTAGATGCACCATCGTTCTTTCCAATTGTCACAAGTTTGATTTCATATAGATCGACAAGTCACCTACCTGAGCTTTGTTTGATGTTGCTCAAGCAGGATTTCCATTCTTCACTATGAAAATACTTAAGTCATCACTCAGTGTCTAGAAAAATCACAAGGATAATGCGTAGAAAGAATTCTTAATATTATCCATGTTATTCCACATAGTTTGACTTTGCACGCATAATTTTGATAGTGTCCTTGTAAGATGTATGAATGATCTCTTTTGTATCTAGACTCAATAGTGCATTTTGGTTTTAGTGATCGGAGGACTTAGAGCAGACTGCACCTTTTCAATATCAACTAACTCAGAGTGAGAAAGTCGATAGAAATACGTGTAATCTCTGTGAGAAATGAAACAAGAGTCTGTTGAGAGACCTTGAGTGGCTAGGGAGGGTTGTGCATAGCGTCACTGGGTCCATGACTGTCTTCAATGTCAGACAACAACTTAGTGTTTCCGACAGTTTATGTATTGACCCGATTTCAGCCTAAGTGTATGGAGGGCTTCTTTCTTTTCACCCTTTATCCTTACAATTCTTTTTAATTCTTCAACCCCTTCAGCGCTTACCAAGACTTCATAACTAGTACCTTGTTGGGTTTGTTCCAGTACTAGCTCCATCTCAGTCGGCACTTTTCCTGATTCTCACTTTGCTCTTTTCTATCATACCTAAGGACTTTACACCTATTAGTTGGATATCCCTGGGTAGATCCCTTCGGTTCTGGCTGGATCATGGGATTTGAATACCTATGCCTAACCACCTTATAACTCCATAAATTTAAGTACATGGTCAGTCTTTTGGGTATTTCATCATAATCCTTCAAAAACCATTGAAAAGTTCAATCAAAGTGTTTGATATAAATATAAAAAAGATTTACACTTTGAGAGTTTTTCATTATCACTAAAAGCTCCTCTTTAACATGTGCATCATAATCATAGTGCATGCTAAGTGTGGAGGGCATTGAGTCCGTTTTATATGATCACATTTCAGTACAAATTAGATGCAGTTTAATCATATTTTCTCCCCTTATCCAAAATTTTAATCCCTTGATATTTTGGATATCAATTGATTAAATGCTCGGGGACAAAATGTTATGCAATATATATAAGGAACATTTTAATTCTCCCTCTTAATATTTGAGGGTATATAAGACAATGTTGAGTACAATGATTTGAAAAATATTTGAATTCACTAAGAACATTCTGATAAATTTTGTACTCGAGCACTCCTTATTATCACCATTAAGTCTACACTATATATACAAATTCACAAGTTATTATTATGTACGAGGTTTGACCTGTTATGATGAGGACATCATATGATAAATCATATGGTCCTTTCCAACTAGCCGATGGTCTTCCTAGTACTGGTACTTCACAACAAATTTTTCTAGGTTCCTTAATAACTTCTATTCTCTTAGTGTTGATCAATAGCATGGAATTCATAGCTCATACTCTTTCCTGTTCTACATTTCTCCAGGACTGTCTATGGCAGATACTTCATCCTGATTCGCTTCAGAATATCATTAAGTGCAGACCAAACATCGTTGAGTGTGCCATCACAAATTTGTGAAGTTCATCAATACGCATCATCTGTTCTTCTTGTCTTTATTCTGATATATGAAACCTCTGGGATTGGAGTATGCTGTATATGCTGACTTTTGTTTGAGATCTAATCTGTACGTATCCGGCCTTGTGAGGTTGTGCTTCTTTTGGTAACTTTCGAACACTAATTTAAAGATCTTCACACACCTTCTGAAGGACATGCCTTTTGAAATACATTTGTAGTGAGACCCCAAGCTATACGTTCCTCAATGTTAAGATTTGTCAGCTTGCCTTGAACAAGAAGAAGCAGCATGTCTTTGATGTCTTGAAGGCGAAGTCTGTTATAGTCGCCTTCTTTGAATGTGTACAGCTTGTTGTCATTTCTACGAACAGTGATCCAATCCAAATGTTTATGTAATTATGCCATTTGACAATCTTAAGCTTTGTAATAGCAAGGATTCTGTGTTTGGAGTAGAAATCACGAGCAGATTCCCTATTTACTACAAATCCATAGAATTGTTAACGTTTTCGCCCCCAGTGAGAGATGCCCTAGAGTGCATGTTTGACGTAGACAATAGGCACTTGGCTCCACATGGTGTTTGGGACTAAGTCTTCAATCCATTTGATGTGTCCATAATCTGCAGCCTTTGTCTTCGTTACTGAAGTAGTATAAGTTTGGCTTGAGACACCACCACGTAAATACTTAAGGTCGTTGTTGATGAAGTGATCAAAAGGTATTACTCGACGACCTCGTAAATTAGGTATCAATGGTAAGGGCTTATGCAGATCATGTGGATATTGCTTTCCTTCAGGGTTGTTCCAGTCTAATTGATCAATAGTTGCCTTGCATACTTCTTCAAGGAAGTATTCAAGTTCCACCAGACTTGTCACACCCCGCCTAGGCGGAAACACAAGGCGTAACATCATGGATATCATCACAACACAATGGTGTCAACAATAGAGAGAACTAAATGAAATAGATAAACAAATGAGACATAATGTGTCGTGACAATATCTAATACAAGATAAAAGAGTCTTGCATTACGATAGCAAAGTCACACCACAAGGAAACATACTCCAAAATTTAAACCAATCAAAATAACTAACAATTATCAAAACAATTCAAATGACATAAATAAAATCTCTAGGAGAATGACTCCGCATGCAAGCCTACGGTCTCACTAGCCACTCTTCCTAACTTCAACATCCTCAAGATGGTTACCTGAAAATGATGCTTAAAACGTCAACACAAAGGTTGGTGAGAGTCATAGGTTTAAGACACAAAAATCAAAGCTTATAAACAATTACTGTGATTAATGCAAACATGGCAGGACAATTACTGTACTATCATACAAGCTAACATGCAAATGTAACCATAACGAGCATGAGAACGGAACGTGTCCCTCGATCCAACAAGTATCAACACTTAGGTAGTAATGTTACCCCTGATCCATTAAAACCATCATTCACTAGTGGGTAGATCGTTACCCCCGATCCAATATCACAACAAATGGGTAGGAACGTTACCCCCGATCCAAATACACATAAGCATTTAGCACATAACATACAATAGCCAAGTCTAGTCCATACACTTTCAAAATAAAGACACATAATCATAGTAATTAGAATATTTCAAATCCATTTGCATCATTTCCATCCCAATTTAAAAGTGATGTGAAAAGAGGGACTATAAAACTCACCTGAATACTCAAACGCAGCTTCCAAATCACAACACACAACTATACAAATAAATAAACATGGTTACACTCGCGTACCAGCTAAAAGCTTAGTCCATGTAACACCATTATATGATGTCTAAGGGTTCTAGCTATCCATTCATGGGTCACCCGAAAACCTAGGCCCAAACTTAACCTATCATTAACACTTTCCACTAGCTACTTTATAATTATATAAGAATTGACAGAATTTTAGTGTCTCTTTATGTACTAAAAACCCTTACTTAATGACCTTCATAATTTATACCAAAATTCACCCATGTTCATTTATAAGTATATTAACTACTTGTGATTCCATAGTATTTCTATTACATGTGTAACTAACATAAATAAAATCAAATTCAAAACTGTCCATAATTGGATCTGATTGCATACCAAAATGTATCACTCTAACTACCATACTTAGACATGCTTTCTAAGAGGGCTGATTTCACAAGTTTATCATATGAATATGGAACTCTTAACTACTTTAGGAGGGATAAGTTAATTCTATTTTTAAGTATAGGTTTTACCCTCCTAAACATGACCTAATTCTGACCCGTATTTACTGTTTTAATAACTTTTAGTATAAAAATCATTTGAATGACTTCCCGACTTTAAAAACCTTTGAGGCTAGATTTTCTAGAAATTATACTCTTTTGGCTTATTCATAGACTCAAGAAACATATCAATATTCATTTTTATCACCAAGATAACAGTCGTTGAACACGACCCAAAATTCTGCTCAACCCTAAATCCAGTTTTAACGCAAATCTAACCAAACCACAAGCATGCATACACATCTAATTCAATCCTAAGCATACTACAATCATAATATATCATAATCATTCTGTATTTTAATTAAAACCCTAGATCCATCATAATTAGGGTTACATGAATACATTAATTAACTAGGATTAAACACACTTACCTTGATTCTTAGCACCTAACAACCAATCTTGAGGGTTCTTGGATCAAAATCTTGGTTCCTCCTTGTTCTTAGGGATGGGTCGACACAAATAAGGGTTATGGGGGCTGAGTTATGTCATTCATAGGGTTTAAGGATCCCTTATCCAACTAACTAAAATCCTAATCATAGCCCAACTCCTAAGATAAGGCCCAAAATCTCTTTTTTTTCTTGGGCCGATTTCTACATATACATACATTTATTATTTTTTTTAATTTATTTATTACATCATTACTTACATTACCTTAAGTTTTATAAAAAAACTAAGCTAGTTTGAGTAAACCTTTTTACATAAACGCTACTTACTACACTTTCTAAAAATAACTTTCATTTCGCAAATTCACTTTCTATTTATGGAAAGTTTACTGCAAACTTCCATATTTCACTCACATGCTTCCTTTCCAATAACTTACACTTCTTATAAACGCTTAACTCTTAAAAACCAAGAATTACGTAGCAATGCATGCAACACGTCTTTCATTTCCATATCTCCACACCTGTGAACAAATGGATTACTTAACACCAAACTCATATGCCACAAATAATTAATCATTTTACCTCTAATGCACATAATGCACATATGTAAACCACGTCAACATACATATAAAACACCCCCCCCCCCCCCCCCCCCCCCCCCCCCCCCCCCCCCCCCCCCCCCCCCTCCATAGCACGCAAGAAAACATGCAAAATAGAACTTAGCCATTTCTAAAGGTATAAAATAACCTGCTTAACTCACGGTTGTCACTCCCGAACGATTGGATGAAATCCTCCTCGCATTCTATCATCGATTGTTTAGACCGGATAGTAATTCTGGAGTCAGAGTATCAATGAATGCTGAGAAGTCTAGAGGAGTATCCATCAGCTCATTAAACGATTCATGAGATCATTCTTTCCGAGCCTAAATGTTGATCAACACAGTTGAATTCGGTCCATGAGCAGCAGGTAAAGTCTTGTTACAATCACAATCGGGAGTTGGCTCGTGCTTCGCGCTGGTTGTCTGAAACCAATCTGGATGCTGAGTGGTATCATCAACAGGTTGATCTTTAGTAAATCCTGTATCGAACTCCTGATGTGCGGGTTCTTTCGAGTCTTCAACAGTGTGTATTGGCTCCTCTATTTGAGAAGACTTGTCAGTAGACTTTTGATGAGATCTGGACCTTCTTTAGACTTGCCAGATGACTTGGAAGTCTTCTCCTTTGGTGCACTAGTTGACTCAGGTTCTTTTCCAGCTCTTCGTCTATTGGACACCCGATTTGATACACGAAGGGGTTCCTTCGGTCTTCATCTCATATTCCCTCCATTGGCATATTCTTCCTCCTCAGTTGATAGTATTCTCATATGTTTCAAGGATGTCTTTGTCAGTTTCATAAGCGTTAACCAATGCTTTGTAAAGAGCCTCCTGTTGAGCTGATCAGTGGATTGATTTGTTATTCTCCATTTTATCAATGAGAATCTTCTTCAGCTCAAGTTCAGATAGGTTAGCTGCTATAGCATGGGATGTCTTAGCTTCATTGGATGAACGAGTCAGAACTTTAGCTTTAAGTTGTTCATTTACTAACTTCTTAATTTTTAGCAAAATCTTAGAGACTTGGTCTTTAATTTGTACTTTGACTTTCTCCTTGATGATTATATTCATATGTTCATCGATCTTTTGATGAAGTTTCGTCATTCGTTAAGATGCTATGAATGCTAGTTGAACAGCTACTTTTAAGCTTACATTCACTCGTCGTGCTTGCGCAATGGTACGTATCAAAAATTCACACGCAGCGATAATTGATGAAACTACTTTAGCAAATGGGTTTGTCTGCTTGAATTCCAAGAAGTTGTCCTCCAAAGATTTTACTCTATCTTAAAACTTGAATAAGGAACCAAAGGTTGGAAGATTTTGTAGGGAGGTACTTAGAATAATTATTGGTGTTAGAACTGGTGTTTGTTGCAGAGGTTGAATGAAAGAAATGGGTGGTGGAGGAAGTGTTGTTACAGATTAAAGAGGTATTTCAACATTCGTAGAGACGGGAACATCTACCAGAGAAGTTGACTCAGTGTTCAGATTTAGAATGGAGTCAATACCTGTATCTGGCTAATTTTATGCCTTAGGACCTCCTTTTATACACCAAGGAGTCCTACAAGGCTTACAATACTTTCCTAAGATATCATGATCTTTTCTAAAAGCAAACGTAATCTCTTAAACAAATACATTATACATATCTTCTTCACAAATAACTAATACTTATCTTCGTAAGTATTCTTGTTCTCCAAACAATCCTTATCTCTTTACATGTCTTTATCCTTCTGATAGTAGTAACTCTTCTAACAGTTGTAATCCAGCAGCATTAACTTTTATACCAGCAGTATTGAGCAGTAGTAACTTCAAGAAGCCTTTTAATCCCAACATATGTGGATAAGTTTGGGTGAACAAAATCATCTCCGTCATTATCTGATTCTGTTTCTCCACTGACATTCTCTTGATCATCATCTTCATCATCATTGTTATTTTCACTGTCATGCTCGCTATTGTCTTCATCATCCTCTCCTTGACTGTATGTCCAAGATTCTTCTTCACTCTCTAATCTGTATTCAGGTACATCAGGAACCTTTGGTTTGTCACCAGCTCCTTCATTTGTACCAGATATGTTTTGTTGCTGCTCATCAGGAACCTTTGACTGAATGTCAACTCCATCACCTGAGCCACTGGCGTGAGAGCTGTGAGTTTGTATCTTGCTCCTTTCAATAGCAATCTTCATCTGTTGAGCTTCAGTCAAAGCGACCTCAGATAGCACCGTTAGACCTTTTGTCTTTGAGCATAATGCTCATCTTGGCAGGTTTATCTCCCTTAGCTAAGGTCGTGATTCTTTTACCTTTAGAAGCTTGAGTAGACTTTGTCTTAGGAGATGATTCAGAATCAGCTTTCTTCTTTGTAGTTTTAGGTTTTGGAATCTTTGTTCACCAGACATAAAGCACGGTAAGTCATGTAGTGCTTCAGACTCCTAACATAGCTTGATTGGTCAAGTGCTGAGGAGAAATAACACCGTATACATGTGTGCTCTATGTTTAGAAATGAACTCTTACGTGGTGAACATGATGTCATCCCTGACAAGTGCCAAAACATCTTGATTGTTTAGGATTCCTTGATCCTTTGCCATGAAGTAGTCTACAATGACTTTGGTGAATCATAGATAGTACATGTCATTGTTCTTCTTAGAATTTTTGTTTTCCACTTGATACACTAAATCTTCCCACAACAAGTAGACATAATCAACAGTCTTGTTATGATACATTCCCCAAAGAATTTGAGCACGTGACAGTCAAAGACTCTCCAGAGCAGTAGTTTTTCCACTTAGACACTTGTTGATTATGGCAGCAAATGATCTCCATGGTTGATGCATGTGATTGACGTTGACATCGGATAAAAACTTGATCTCCCCGGTGTGTCTAAGGTCTCTAATAAAAGATAGGATCTCCTCTTCAAGTGGGGGTTCTTTAAATATCTGACCAGGGAGTTTAGGGTAAATCTTGAGCATATCTCTGAAGTTGTCAACGTTAACAGTGTGACTTTTGCCATTCAACTTGAAACGAAGTGAAGAATGATGTCTCGAGACACTGACCTAGAACTCTTGCATGTATATTTCTGGTACATCAGCAGAGATCTCAAATGCATGGTAGAATAGAGTGAGTTTGAGAGCATCTAATGCCACTTGAAGAGTAGGTTCCTTGGATTTGAGAATTGAGCTTAGTCGGAGATTGCTTTTCCCTATCTTAAGACGGTCGGCAGGGGCGACTAATTCATCATCTAGTGCCTGTTGCTGAGCTCTTGTAGTATCCATGATGCTGCTAAGATAGGACCAATACAGTTTATGTACAACCAATTTTATACAATATACTATAGAGACCTATTGAGTGAGCACGTAAAGTTGATTCATGATGTGAACGTTTCTTAAGAATTAGGAACTTTAAGACTTTTTGCACTTATTAAGATCTATCCATTTAAAATGACAACTTAAGCTAATTAAAAATTTTAAATCGCCTTTTAAATTGAAAATTTAATCTTAAGTTTTTTGGGTCTTGGAGGCAAACATGATTTCTAAGGAAGAAAACTAGTTGTTCGGATCCTTAATGATCAAGTTGTTTGGTTCCTTAAGTAGACTAGTTGTTCGGTTCCCAAAGAACATGCAGTTGTTCGGTTCCTTAATACACTGAGTTGTTCGGTTCCTTAGTGCTCTAAGTTGTTTGGTTCCTTCCAACTTCAAGGTTGTTTGGTTCCAAATAACAACAGTTGTTTGGTTCCTGCTATCAACTAAGTTGTTCAGTTCCTAATAACAACAGTTGTTCGGTTCCTTCTATCAACTAAGTTGTTCGGTTCCTAATAACACTAGTTGTTCGGTTCCTACTATCAACTAAGTTGTTCGGTTCCTAATAACACTAGTTGTTCGGTTCCTACTATCAACTAAGTTGTTCGGTTCCTAATAACACTAGTTGTTCGGTTCCTACTATCAGCTAAGTTGTTCGGTTCCTAATAACACTAGTTGTTCGGTTCCTACTATCAACTAATAAGGCACACATAAGCTAAACTTAATTAACTTTCCTCAAGAGAGATATTCCGTTATTATTTAAAACCTTTTTCTTTATGAGTATATTATTATTTTGAAGAAGAAATTTGACATTTTCTCCCCCTCAAACAGTGACCTGTTTTCTATTAAAAGAGCTGTAGTTATTGTTTGAGAAGTCAAATGTCTTAGAAAAAGCATTTTCTGATGACTTAATGTTTTATTTTTGAAAATCAAACACCATAAAATAAGATTTCTCTTATTTTAACACATAAGTGCAC
>BQNB010105189.1:0-20336 GCA_026074375.1 Tanacetum coccineum
CCTTCATCTTGCAACTCTTGAAGTTGTTCAGACAATTCTTGCATTTCCGAGGGTGCTAGACGATATGGAGACTACACGACTGGCGTCGCTCCATGAACTTAATCTATGCGGAACTCAACTTGTCGTTGCATTGGTCATTGACAAGTCTTCCGGAAACAAATCAATAAAATCTTATACGACGAAAATATCACTTAATTTCGATTCACCTACCTTTTTGTTCATTAAGGTTTTCATGACTCCTTGAGTACGTTCACCATGAACCCGAAGTATCTCATCACCTTCCAACAGTATCCTAACCACCTTCTCATAACATACTATAACAAACTTCCTCTTGGACAACCTGTCCATTCCCACAATCACATTAAAGCTTCCACGATTCAACGATATCAACAAAATCCAAGGGTTACAACAAACGAATAGGATAACAAACGAATATCGAGTCAAAGGCTAGAATGCATATAGGAGATTCCAAATATGCAAGTAGACGTGGATCAAATGACAAGAGAATCCTTTGAAAGAAAGGATACGTATATGCACCGAGTGAAAACGCAACGAAAGAAAACCAACAAGCATACCACGACAAATGGACACACAGAAAAAAAATCAATACCAAAGACGGAAGTTCTTGTACCAAATATCGACTTTACTCGAACGACCAAATTCAATAATGTCTTTATAAAAATCAATTTAAAATAAAGAAGTTACTTTAAGTATAAAAATCATTTTAAAGAATAAATAAAATTGTTTTAAATGTAATCTTTATAAAATTCATTCTGGTTGTCATAAAAAAATCTAGAGACTGTTATCTAATGGTGTATCGTACCTTGCCACTATGAATCACTTTAAACATGCTTATTATAATAAAATAAAAATCTATTTAAAAAGATCATTTTATACATAATTTTCTACAAACACCAACACAATACTTCCAAAGGGTTTTTATAATTAGACATCAATTATAAAATATATCAATTATAAAATATGTTACTCAACAAAGGACACCATCATACCAAAAGGGATCGTAAAACACCGTACAGACTCTAACACAATTCTATTGTTTGAAAATGAAAGAAAATATCAGGAACCATATACTCAAAATAAAATCAAACGAACCCGTACAAGAAAACTTATGCGAGACGTTACGTACCTAAAAGAAAACGTAAGGTCTTATCCAAAATAATGATCAACAGAGCAAACCTAAAAGCATCGATACTAACACATCGCCAACGGGTTACGAAAACCAAGGGATATACAAAGAAGGGAGTAATGATCCATACTAATATGTTAGGAACAATTAGTGCTTAAAAGAAACCTTTGATACTCATATGAGTAATCATGCAATGAAAGGACTAATGAAACGCGCCTATATCCGAAAAAGCAGATTCCGAACAACCAATATACATCGAGACGTCGAATAGGAAAATCAGGTATCCTTACTAACAAAGTACGATGAAGGGATGCTAAACTTAGACTTAGGAAATCCGAACAAACAACCGAGCAAATGAGAAACCTCTATAATAGCAATACTAGGTATCCACAAATACTAGATCAAAGGGAAACTTACTATCTATACAACTCACCTTAACATATCCTCCAATTAGGGTAAGAGAATAATTATCTACCCATACTACCATCCTTATCATGAATACACATATCAATAAAAAAATATTTACACTACCATCTTACAACAAACACACAAAACAAATAAATGCAAATCATGTCCAAGTCTACGTGTGTGATGCCTTTATAATTATGTTGGCCACCATAATTATAAGTGCCTCCTTTCACACGTGTACTTACTTCCAAGATTACCCATATCAATCATAATTCACATATAAGCACATATACCACATTGCACATCTTAAACACTCCAACTTAACACATAAAAGATGCTCCATCAAATAACTACTTACTTATATCAAATTGAAATCGAAACGACATAAAGGAACGAAAGTCTCGCAACGACTTCCAAAATACAAAATATCCGAAAGAAATAATCAATAACAACATGACGAGGTAAATGAAAGGACGGGATAAACTTATGCTGGGGGGGGGGTCCGTGTCGTCACTAAGCGCACCAAACGCGGAGCGGTAGACACGAGCAAGTTGTAGGGGGGTAGATGATGCGGGTGTGAGGGTCTGGGGGACTGGGTTCAGGGTGTGGTGGGTCGGGTGTGGACGGGGTGTAGGGGGAAGGGAGGGCGTTGGGGGTAAGGGGAGGGGGGGGGGGGCAGTGGGTGGCTGGGGGGGGTGGAGTGGATGGTGGGCGCGTGGAGTCCTAGCGAGCGAAGAGATCACATCATATCTGAATCTCGTTAGGACACAGGCCAATGTACGCTTGGGTTTACTTTGCCTTTAGCAAAAATCACCCCACTTATCCGCGGGCCACCCAAAATTACTCTCATCCACAAATAACGATCCAACTATCCTAAACTCCTTCGTTACCACAAAGGCTCCTTAAACGCTTAATTCCAGTTAGGTAAAACGGTTCCCACAACGAACTATCTTATGGTAGTGAAAACATAACAAAAATACTAAGATAGTACATACATATCATACGTCAGGATTAGTGATAGGCCCAATAACCTAAAATGACAACTTAGCAAAATATAAAATATATAAGCTATGCAAAAAAAATAGAAGGGAAGCATAAGTTATAGCTATAAATCACTTAAGCCCTAATGCATCTAACATGAAGGCACCCCTGAGGTTATAAGTTTAGTTCAACCACCTACATCTCTATAACCAAAGGCGTCTAATACCAATCTGTCACAACTATTCGCTAAACCCCGCCAAGGGCGAAAACAAGCGAGGCATAAACAAAAGGATATCATCACAACACAATGATGTCTATATAGAGAATTCTACATGTAATAAATAAACAAAGTATAGACACAAAGTGTCATAACAATACCCATAAAACTAACCAAAACCAAAAGGAGTCTTTATTGATGAAACGATAGTTCTCGCCAATAGAAAAAGAAGGCATAATTTATTCATAATCCCCAAACAATGCAAAAAAATCAAGACCATAAAGCAATAAACTCCACACGACATCCTATGTCGCTTTCTAGCCACTTCTCTCTTCTTATTACCCATTGTTGCTTCACTTGAAAATATTCTTAAATGTCAACATAATATTTGCGAGAGTCATAGGTTTAAGGATCACATATAAAACTTTCATATAAATATGATCGTTACAAAAACAAGTCATAACACCGGATACTGGGTATGCGTACCTAGCGATCATCTATATCACAACACTGAGTAGGCGTACTCCATACATCCGCTCCAAATTACGTCACTGATGCACCTAAAAGTCTATCCGACTGAACTTATACTTTAGGCCCTGGAACCAACACAATTATTGAGTATTATTTCAACCCTTCAGTTGGATTTGATTGAGTAATAAACACCACTCTTTAACCGAACTCACATACCTTAAAACAACTCCAATTGATAACAAAGACATAGAGCGTATCACATCACAAATCAATAACCACATAACACATAATCACAACAACTAAAAACATTAAAAAAAAAACGCATAGCATCATTTTCACCCCAAAGAAAACATAAGAAAAAAAAAGGGAGCTATGAAACTCACTTTGAATTCTTGCAGCTATCCACAAACACTGGACCAAATCTAAACCACAAAACTACACATGTTACATGTTACTAAGCTCACACTCAATCTTAACACATGTACACAATCGTCTATATGGGTGTCTAAGAGGTTTAATTAACCTTCACGGGTCACCCGACTAAACCTATGCCTCCATTAACCATTCGGTTACACACTTTATTTCAAAGTTACTACAATTTACCCGAAATACGAATTTTTACAGTGTCACTTTAAACCTGTTATCTAAACTACAAAATACCTACTTACCTATTTATAAATTTCATACCAAAAATCACAGGCTCAATATCATAAGTTTACTATCCCTATGATTTTTCCACTAATTTATTTCCACTCTTAAGTACCCCAAATAAAATCAAACTTTTAACTACTCAGTTCTTACAACCAAACACAAATAAATGCAATCATGGTCACAAGTCTACGTGTGTGATGCCTTTATAATTATGTTGGCCACCATAATTATAAGTGCCTCCTTTCACACGTGTACTTACTTCCAAGATTACCCATATCAATCATAATTCACATATAAGCACATATACCACATTGCACATCTTAAACCACTCCACTTAACACATAAAAGATTCTCCATCAATTAACTACTTACTTATATCAAATTGAAATCGAAACGACATAAAGGAACGAAAGTCTCACAACGACTTCCAAAATACGAAATATCCAAAAGAAATAATCAATAATAACTTGACGAGGTAAAGGACGGGATAAACTTATGTTGGGCCTCACTTGGGTTTGACTTTGCCTCCACAAGAATCACCCGACTCTGCGGGTCCAGCCCTATTACGCACATCCGACAAATGATCAACTATCCTATCTCCTTCGGTTCCACAAGAGGCTCCTTATAACGCTTAAGTCTAGTTAGGAAAACGGTTCCCCAACGAGACTTCTTACGGGTGGGGGAAAACATAACTAAAATACTAAGAAAGTAATACATATCATATCAGATAGTGGTAGGCAAAACAACTAAAATGACAACTTAGCAAAATATAAAATATATAAGCTATGCAAAAAAATAGAAGGGAAGCATAGGAGTTATAGCATTAAACACTTAAGCCCTAAATGCATCTACATGAAGGACCCCTAGGTTATAGTCTAGGCTCAACCACCTACTTCTCTATAACCAAAGGCTCTTATACCAATTTGTCACACCTCGCCAAGGCGAAAATGCGAGGCGTAACGAGAAAAAATATCATCACAACACAATGATGTCTATATAGAGAATTCAACATGCTATAAATAAGCAAAGTATAGACACAAAGTGTCATAACAATACCCATAAAACTAACCAAAAACCAAAAGGCGTCTTTATTGATGAAACGAAAGTTCTCGCCAATAGAAAGACATGCAACATTTATTCATAATCCAAACAATGCAAAATTTAAGACAATAACGCAATAATCTCCACAACATCCTATGGTCTCTTTCTAGCCACTTCTCTCTATCTTATTCCTATGTTGCTCACCTGAAAATGATGCTTAAATGTCAACATAATGTTGGTAAGAGTCATAGGTTTAAGACACATATAAAACTTTCATATAATTGATGCGATTACTAAAACAATTCATAACCATCGTACACTGGGTAGGCGTACCCATCCGATCCCATATCACAACACTGAGTAGGCGTACTCATCCGCTCCAAATTACGTCACTTACGCACCTAAAAGTCTACCAGCTGGAACTTATACTTAGGCCTGGACCAACACATTATTGAGTATTATTCCAACCCTTCAGTTGGATTTGATTGAGTAGTAAACACCACTCTCCAATCGAACTCACATACCTTAAAACAACTCTAATTGATCACAAATCCATTGAGCGTATCACATCACAAATCAATAACCACATAACACATAATCACAACAACTAAAAACATTTAAACTCATAGCATCATTTTCACCTCATGAAAACATAAGAAAAAGAGGCTATGAAACTCACCTGATTGCTTTGCAGCTTCCACAAACACTAGCACAAATCTAAACAACAAAACAACACGTGTTACACGCTACTAAGCCAAAAGCTTAAGCACATGTAAAAATCATATGATGGATGTCTAAGGTGTTTAATTACCCTTATGGGTCACCCCGACACCATGCCCGTCATTAACCAATTCATTTACATACTTTTTCAAAGTTCTATAATTTACCCGAAAATGCAGAATTTTAGTGTCACTTTACCATTTTCTAAACGACACCTACTGACCTTTATAAATTTTATCAAAAATCACTGGTTCAATATCATGAGCTTACTATACCTATGATTTTTCCACTAATTTATTTCCACTCTTAAGTACCTCAAATAAAATCAAAGTTTTAACTACTCAGTTTCGGATCTGATCGCACTCTAAAAAGTTTGGACCTAAAAACCATACTTAGACTCCAAATCAGAAGCTCTCCTTTGGGTTATTTTTAATAGACACGTAGAACTAAACTCATGTAGTTTGGCTAATCCTAATTCAAAATTTAAGTGGGGGTTTTATACCTCATAATCTGACCTAAATCTGACCCGAATTTACTATTTTGACAACCTTTCTTGTAACCAACAATTGAATGACTTCCTGACTTTAAAAACTTTCGAGGCCGGATGTTCTAGAAACTAGACTCTCTGAGCTACATCATAGAAACTGGAAACTTGACAAAAGCTATTACCATCATCGAGATAACTGCCGAACAACACAGCCCTAAATTCTGCCCTAATCTAAATCAAGTTCTAACCCGATCTAAACCCTAACGAATACACTCATATGATCCTAATTAAACCCTAATTATCCATCTTAATAATTGTTACATGAATTAATGATTAAAACTAAACACGGAAGATGATTTGTACCTTAAACTCTTGATTCTTGAACACAAAAATCCCTAACTTGAAAAATATTTTTTTTCCTTCTCTTTTGTTCTTGAATTCAGCCTATCAATTGGTATAGGGGAGTTGAAAAGTAATTTAGGGATAATAAGGTTTAGTATTTATAGGATTAGAGTCCAAGTTATAATCAAATTTGTTTCCTTTTTTCCTCCATAATCCCTTAACCGGCCGAACCCTTATCTTTTTTTTCTTCTTTTTTTATTTAATTATTAATTACTTAATTACTTGCATTACCTTAAGTTTTTATAAAAACCTAAGCTTATTTGAGTATACCTTTTTGCGTAAACGCAATTTACTAGTCTTTTAAAATAAATAACTTTTCATTTTTATTAAACCTAACTTTCCAAAAATTGAAATTTTATTTCTTTCTTATTCTAACCACTAAAGCCTATTCATACCTAATTTTACTAACACATAAATACATATACGTAATAATACTTACACAATTAACGCAAAAACGCCAAAACCACAAAAGTCATTTCCTTGCCACCAAAAGTGAACGAAAGGAACTTAACCAAATTCATAACCAATCCAATCCCAATGAGACGATCACGCTCAAGGGATTGATTACCAACTCTCACACAATCCACATAATGCATATAAACACATAAACCATACATTACAACATATTCATAAGTCAACACTAACGATTTGACTAACCTGCTCGAGTCATGGTTGTCACACCGAATGTTGTATTTTTAGTAAAATTCGGTATTTCTAGTTATTATAAATTTAAAACTTGTAAAAACACACATCAAGTTTTTGGCGCCGCTGCTGGGGAATTGTTTAAGTTATTATAGTTTGTTGCTTGTTTTGGTGCTAAATTGTTTCTTGTTAAGTTGTCTACTGTTTTGCAAATCAAAATTTTCAAACTCGCTGTACCATTTTCTGGCAAACGGAACCCAAAAATCGTTTTTTCTTCAGGAAGTACGCCGCACATCCTATTTGTGTGCCGGTTTTTCTGAAAACTCAGGAAGTAGGCCGTACTTTACACAAGTACGCTGCACTTTCTACAAATTTTCACAAACAAAATCTTATTTCAAAACCAAAACCAAAACCCCCAATCTGCTACTCTTAGGTTCTATAATCATTTGGAATTGTATTTTATCTGATTATATGCCTTGTGTATTTGTAATTATCTAGTTTATCATAATTTTTGGAAAAAAATGAAAATTTTCTAGAAAAGCCGGCGCCGCACTCTATGTATCTGGAAAAAAAATCTATTTATCTTATTTTCTATATAGGGTTAAAGTCATTAATTACCAACGTACTTTTAAAAATTTCCACATCTTACCAACATGGTCCTTTAAATATCATTTTTACCTTCCTAACTTGTTTGTACCGGTAAATATTACACATTCAATTATCATAATTTCCACGTCATTTTTTTTCACGTGGCGTTGACTATCGTTGACTTTTCCACCTCAACCATCTTCATCTTCCTACCCCTTTAAGCAAAACCCTCATCCACTTTATTAGTTCTTGCAAACCCAAATTCAGTTTGAGCAATATTAAGATCCAAACCACCAAAAACTTCATCTTTATCATAGGCATTATTGATGCTCCCTCACATGAACTCAAATCGATCAATATTAAGATCGAAACCATCAAAACAACATCCTTATTCATCACAAAACTCATATCAAACATAACCAAATCCATTTACACAAACAACCGGTCAACTTTAACCCATTCCATCACCCGTCATCTACATCCCTGTCGGATCAAGTCGAGATCCACAAACGACAACAACAACTCATAACATTCATCTCATCACAATAACAAAAAAACATAAGAACCTCATTGGGTTCGATTTAAACAAATACAAACCAAAACAAGTCAACAAAAAATCATTACCCACTCAAAACAAAAAACCAATCCATAATTATATTAATTATGAGACCCGTCTCCTTCGTGTTAGAAATATTGGTTTCATTGTGGTGTGGAGAAGGAGCCAAGACATAATGAGCCAACTAAATCAAGTGGGGATTTCACTTTTTCAACCAGATTGCAAGTTGTGTTTTCAACGGGATTGAGTTGCTTTATTCCTTTTTATTTGATTTAACAACGCTTAAGGCTTAATCCTCGCCATTTATCCTAAGAAAATTCAATCTCAAACGATCTTTTAATAATATCTTTTCAACCAGATATGCGTTTGTTTATCTAGATGGCTGCATTTTGTTTATTTATTGGAGTGATAAGGTGGATATGGTATGATTTGGTTTTTGATAAAATGAAGTAGTTAGATTTGTGTTTTTAGGTGGGGGTGAGGTGGAGATGTGAAGTGGGGTGAGGTGGATATAAAAAAAAGTTAAAAAAATGACCTGATAAATGTTTCTCTAACAAAATCCAAATCAAGCTTTTCAATTTCTTTAGGACAAACTCCTTTTCAAACATGATTGGCCCATTAAATTTAAAAACAATCATCATCAAAAATTTGTTTTCTTCACCAATGAAAGTGATAGTAATACTGATAATTCTCGATTTAAGGAAAAATTGAAGGCTATGGATTCTCAAATTATAAGCTTAAATGAAGAATTGCAAGATATACGTAACAAATACAATGAGCTTAGAGAAGGAAACGCTTCTAAAAACCACATGAACGATGACACGCCGATGTCTGAATGTCATGAAGCAAATTACATCCAATTTGAAGGTAATAAATACCGAAATTCTCATGATTCGCATTCTCACCAATCCCATCATGATCGTAATGAATCCGAGAAATCGCTCACAGAATTAAACAATGATGTGGGAAATGACCTTGAAGATTTCAAAAGACGTGTCCGTAGCATGAGAACTGTTCATGATAAACTTTATGACAGAAACGATCGTAAAACCACTGGTGTTTTACCTAACAAAGAGTCTAAAAAAGTCAACCAAGAATCTCAATCTAAAACAGATCTTGAAAAATCAATCACAAAATTCTTGGATGGTCAAAGAGTTACAAATATATTTTTCAAGAATAATGTTAATGATATGATTTTAAAGATGAAGCAAAATGAAAAGAATTTCTAAACTAAAATTAAAAATATGGAAAGAAAAATAGATGAGTGGGAGAAGTCTCAAAACATATCTTTAGAACAAATTGATAGGACTGAACCAACACCTCATCCTTAAGCTCAAACTGAGCACGTGAATGCCGTATTCACCGGGAGTGGCAAGTCTGATGATTCTCCAAAAATCTAAAAAGATCCACCACCTCCTATCATCATTAAAATTGGAAAAGATAAACCTATTAAGACATCAAAAAAGGGCTATCACATGATCAAAACAAAAGAATATCCATTCCGTGAGTATATACCAAAGACCCCATACCCTTAACGTTTAAATGTGGATCATTCCCACTTGAACCGTGTTGTCAAGGTATCCTGAATCAAGTTGAGTATAACAAAAAGAATAGTAGTAGTAGTAGTAAATAATAATAAACCTATAAAAAAACTAAAAAATATTTATATAACAAAAAATTTGCAGTTTGATAAGTTTGATGTGCATGGGCCCGTGTATTTCTTACTCGATTTCTGCATCCAAAAAGAATGTTTCGAACTTTGTGGGTGTGTTCGCTGAAAACCCTCACGAGACTATAACTCGTTCATCGGGACCACGAGGGGTTTAAAGGTTGTTGCATGCGCTAAATGCAACCGTGGTGCCTATGAAAGTGCGTTTTTATATTTAATGTTTTTCTCGTAGTTGTGTTTATTATGCAGATTAAATAAAACAAGTGGAGCTTGGAGTGTTGGTTGGCATTTTACACTTGGAGACTTATATAATTGGAGTATTATATTACATGTGGAAGAATACACATGCTTTGCATTTTGTTTTGCGCCATATCCTTCATAATTCAACCAAGAAATTAAGAACCCCGGAAAGTACCGTATTCCCTTATTTTTCCTTATTTCTATATTTATCAGTTCTCACATTAAGAGCAATGTTAAACTTAAGTGTGGAGGGGTAGCAAATAGGAAAAATTAATCATGTCCCTCTATGTTTGCCCTGCAATATGGCCATATATTTCAACTGATATTTTCTGAAAAATTTAAAAATTAATAGATGCTTTCCTTTCAAAATTAAAATTAAATACTCTTAGTAAGACAAATCCACCCGGATTGACATTTTAACTAGCACAAAAATCAACCCACTTAAATTGTGAGAAATTTAGATATTAAGGAATTCGGGTATCCATCCTTGATACCTAAGATAATTGATGCCTTTAGCTTATTCGAGTTAAGGAATGAGCAATCATGTGTATCTATTCCATCGTTATGGATGTGTATATGTGATTTTGTCACCTTTTCTGGAACAATGGTATTGGTTGAAAGTTATATGAGTGGGCCGGTAATTTAGTAGCTCCAAAACTTGTACTTGATCATCATTTACTAGACCGCAGTAAGGTTAATTTATAGACAAAGTCGTATGATAAGAGGTGAAATAAATCCCTACGCAATCATGTATCTGCAGCACTCACTTTTAGTGTTGTACCCCAATGTATCCCAGTTCAAGAAAAATTGCTCGATGAAGAAGAAGTTTTGTGTCAGCCTTAGTTATCGCAGTATCTTGAATGAATAAAAAAAGAAGAAAAAAAAGAAAAAAAGAGAGAAACGGAAAGAAATAAAAGTTCAAAGGCAAAGTTTTGGCACATAGAATCAAGTATATACTATTCACCCTCATCATTATCACATTTTTCCTCTTTGAGATTTTTGTCTAGGTGCTCACGCCGCAACGGGCATGTTTATGTGTCTAGTACAAGCATATGGTAGCGACCTAGATTATGTCTGTGCAATTGAGTGACTTCACAAATATAAAACCCTATCTGAGTGACTCGTGTGAATTAAAAAACAAACACTTTCCCTGTGTGAGGTGCTTTGTTTTATGTCTATGCCTGAAAAGTTATAAAACTAGTAAACACTTGTTAATGCTAAAATGATTTTTTTTTCTCCAAGTCACGATAAATGATCTTGTTTTCTCGCTTTAATTGCTTGAGGGCAAGCAATAGCTAAGTGTGGAGGGATTTGATAACACCTAAATTATACATGTTTTCGGCGGCGTTATTTGCATTTATTTTATCATTTCTCGTGAACTTTTGGTACTTAATCAAGTATATTTGCTATTATATGTTCTAGGCATGTGTCGTGGAAGAATACGGGAGATTACACGAAGAATTGAAGCTTAAATGTAGAAATAACTCAAGTTAATGATCTCCCGACACCTGTTCATCGTTTTGGCCATAACTCGGTCATACGAACTTCGTTTTAGTTGATTCAAGAGGCCACGAAAAGAGAATTCAATTATCTACAACCATTAAAAAGGCCAACTGCTAAATATGTAGAAAGTGCGGCGGTTTTGGCCAAAGTGCGGCGCACTTTTCAGTCTAAGGAAAAATTAAATGCAATTAAATGCTAAGTGCATTAACACCCGATGTGCGGCGCACAAATAAGTTTGTGCAGCGCACTTTAGCCCATTTTTAGCCTATAAATACAGCCCATAATCACTTCATTCCATATCTCTTACACACACAAACCTCAATTCGTTTAAAACACTTAGAAAAGGTGTTTTTGGTGATCTTGGCTTGACAAACCAAAGATACAAACACCCCTTCAAACCACCATCGACTACCACCACTCTCCACCATTAATTCTCAGGTTTTGATCCATCAAAAAAGCATAATAGAAGTGTTTATTCGAATCTATAATTGATTGTGATAGAATTTGTAACAACCCGAGTTTTAGGTCAACGTCTATCCCTAGCTTAAGATAGTTATTTTTAATTACGTAAATAATTATAGTCGTTATGCTATATGTGGTAGATTAGAATTTCCATTTATTGTTGAATTTTATTTCGTGATTTAGTTTCTATTTGTTTTTAGCATTTAAGAAAGTTAGAAAAATATATGTTATTGCTCTGAGAGGGTAAATATGTTAATTTTGTATTTTTCGTCGTTTCCCCGAGTTTTTGTAAAGACTATGTTTAAATGTCGTGTTTTACGAGGTTGAACGTTTTATTAAAGGTTTTAAACCATACTCAATGGGACGGATTTAAAATATTTACAAACGTGACGTTACCCGTGTTTGTTTGACTAAGTAACGGAAATATAACCATTTTGTATTAAACTTTCAAGGACCTATGAAAGGAGGGGTTAAAATTGCCAATTGATTAAAGTCTAATTCTATAAATAGGACATACATATCACTTATAATTCTTTTAGCCAAAAATTTTCATTCTCTTGTCTCTCCCTCCTTGCCGTTCGAAAATACACACACACATAAAATCACCATCAAAAATTTGTTACTTACATGCATTTAAATTCGATTATACCATATTAATCCTTGTTCAATCCTCTACAAAATCCTCTACAAATCCCACTAAAGAAACCTCACATGTAATGAGTATTGAAGAAGTTGGGTTTTTGGTCAATTTCTATTGATTTGGAGTATAAGGAAGTATTTCTAGTTGTTAGATTAGTGTTATATTAAAGTGGTTTGATTTGAAAAGGGGTTTTGGTTTGGTCTTGTTGCTCGTCCGATTTCAAGTCCAAAGGGGGAAACAAAATCAATCTTTGTTCTAGCTTTGTGAGTGTTTACTTGTTGTTATTTGTTGATTAATTAGATGGTTATTAGATATATGTAATTGTAGCTAGTTGATTCAAGTGCAAAATAGGTTTGAAAGTATTTTAAGTATGAACATATATTTGATGGTTTTAGTACATATTTTTAGGCTAGTTAAACATGTTGGAATGGTTGGATTTTGGTAAAAATGAGTTTTGGTATGACTTTGTATTGACTTTTGTTGACCAGAAAGTTTGACTTGACCATAGCGTGTCGAGAAAATTTTGAAATCTAAATTAGGATTTTAAATATGATAAACGATGTTCTAAGGTCCGTTTTGATATAAGGTAGGCCTTGTAACTCCTAAAAATGATGATTTTACGGCCGAGTCAAGATTGGGTTATTTTTTGGTAACAAGTCAACTACGAAGTTTGACTTTTAAAAGTCAAACCTGCGTATACTTTTGAATATAGTTTATAACAAGAAAAGGGTTCATAATGTTAGTTAAACTAAGATAAAATGCTAAGTTGGGATTATATTATCCTTAATTTCGGCAAGCTTTCTAAAAATAGAAACTTTATTAAAAGCGTTGTAATATTGTTAAGTAGATCAAAGCGAAATATTTTGGGTCGCACTTAGAGATTCTAGTATATGATTGTGTATACGTAATAGTGATATATATATGTGTGTGTGTGTGTGTGTGTGTGTGTGTATGTGTATGCAAGTATGCAATATATGATATGTTATACTTTTAGTCACGTACCGCTTTATATGTACTATATAGTTCACGATCGAGACGTGAAGTTTATTACGCTTGTTGATTGATTGATTGAATTGGATCATTTGCTTAAGGTGAGTTCATAGCCTCGCATTAAATTCTTTTAAATGTTTTTAAACCCACGAGGGGGATACATGTTTGTTTTATAAATTGAATACATATGATTTTATGGTATGCTGGACCCGATTATGAGATTGTTTCCGCATAAGTTGCTATTGTCGAAGTCCTTTATTTCATGAACCATTAATTGCCTTGTTGGAGGTAAACGCTAAGGTATTAAATAGATCTATTGGGTTTGACAACCCTGTTCGAGGTTTGAATCCTTGTGACCACCCTGTCAAACAGAAATTTTGTTATTAGAAATTAGTAGGTATATGACAACAATACCTTGTTTGAGGCACCTTTTAGCATATGAAATACCATATGTTTGGTTAACGTTCGGTGTCATGAGCTTATTGCGTAAAAGAAAATAAGTTGCTATACATTGCATTTGTTGCTTTGTTTTCCCGAAAACTAATAATGTGTTCAAAGGTTTTTACTTATTGATTAATTTAAACTCTATGAATTTCACTCAACTTTGTTGCTGATGTTTTAAACATGTTTTATCCCAGGTAACCAAGGCTGAAGGCAATAATGGCGTGGAGGTGTCGTGCGTGTGTTGATGGATTTTATGGAAAGACTTCTTGTGTGTTCCGGTCTTTCATAAGCAATATCTCATGTGGTGTTTAAAACAATGTCTTTATTTGAAAACAATATGTTTTTCATGGTTTGTAATAGACGGTGGTTACGATTTTGTGGGACCTAAACGCTCTTTTAACTCTGAATAATTTTGGAACACATGTTTGGTAAACGTCTTATTTGAGTCGTTTTCTATTATCGTGGTGACGGATGCTATGTAGTAACACCAAATTGCTAATTTTTTCTGCGCAATCTGATACCCCTCGGGGCGGGTGTTACATCGAGTGTCTACTCAAAGATTGAGTTAAGATCAGGCTTTCATCAACTGAGAGTAAGGGATGAAGATATTCCCAAGACTGCTTTCAGAACAAGATACGAAGATTATGAATTTCAAGTGATGCCATTTGGTTTAACTAACGCACCTGCTGTATTCATGGATCTCATGAACCATGTGTGTAAACTATATTTGGACAAATTTGTAATAGTGTTCATCGATGATATTCTTATCTACTCCCGTAACAAAGAAGAGCACACAAATCATCTGAGAATAATCCTAGAATATTCTAAGTCTATGGAAAATGCAGTTCTGAAAGCTTAAATTCAAGAAAAGGTTTTTGCTAACGCAACATTAAAAAATGAATTAAGGAAACTTAAAGGAAAGAATGTGATTGACACTGTAGTTTCAAAACCTAATGCCATCACTATTGCTCCAGGAATGTACAAGCTTGATTTAGAACCTTTAGCTCCTAAAGTCTTGAAAAACAAGGATGCACACATAGACTATATTAAGCACTCTAGGGAACATAAGGGTATTCTTCAAAAAATAGTTAAAAACGCTAGAGCGTTAAGTCCTCTAGATATTAACTTAGACTCTGCCTATAAGTATGTTTAAAGAATTCGGGAAGTGTTAGTCTATGTGAAAGATACATGCCCTTCTTTAACAAAACCTAGTGAGAAATTAGTTGCTGTCACACCAAAGAACAAGGACAATAAAGTTATATTTGCTGACCCTCTCACATCTTCAAGCAACACTCAGAAACAGGGTGATTCACACAAAATACAAGACCTAAAAACCTTTTATGCATTCTACACGAGTAATATGTCTACCAGGTTCTAGCGGATCAAAGCTACATGCAATACAAGAACTAAAGGATCTCACAACATCAAGTAGCAACAAACTAATAAAGTATAAGACCAATCTAGGAGCGTTAATTCTAGGAAGAATAAAAAGAATCGTGTTGTCAAAACTGAATGTAATGCTTATTTCCTACAATCTATGTTAAATGCGAATTCTAAATCTATTTGTGCTATCTGTAATGAATGTTTGTTTGATGCAAATCATGATAAATGTTTTCTTGATTATGTTCATGATGTGAATGTGTTGTCTAAATATAAACTTGCTAAACATAAAAATAAGAAGCAAATATGGAAACCTACGGTAAATGTTACATAGAAATTAGATATAAATGGAAACCTACAGACGTACTTTCACTAATAGTCAAAATAACGCCCTTTAACTGGGTTTCACCTCTATCTAAAGTAGTGCCATCTTAAGGAAACCACTATCAATCAGTTCTTTACACCAACTCAAGAATTAAGGTTTTTAAAATTAGGAGTACCCAAAGCACTAAAATATGTAGGATCGAGTAGAAAATAAAAGAGTGTATAAAAATCTAGATTTCTAACACCTCAAAACACAAATCTAGGGGATCTAATGTTTCCATGTTCATCTCTCTCTTATCGTATTGCAAAGGTTGTCCAAATTTTTTATGTGAATATTTGGACTCCAATCTCCAAGCTATGACCGAAACCGCTAATCCAGCCACCAATTTCGTTAATAAAATTTCATGGTAGACTGTCAATTGGTAATGATCAGGACTGCTAAGATATAGGTTACGATATTATCAAATCGGAAGGTCACCATTTCCAGGTTTAACTATGTTGAGGGAACTCGGGACATAATCTATTCTCCGTTGGTTAATTTTGTGACTCGGATCCTAAAGTAGGTTTTCGTAAACACACATGTTTTTTCGTAAACTTGAAGGTGTTGACCTACTCTCGGGATTTCAGGGAACTAATTTGTATACATTGTCCATTGACGATATGATGAAGTCTTCTCCTATTTATTTCTTGTCAAATGCTTATAAGACTAAGTCTTGGTTATCGCATCGATGTTTGTCTCACTTAAACTTTGGCACCATTAATCAACTGGCTAAAAAAGGTATAGTTAGAGGTCTCCCTAAACTAAAATTTGAAAAGGACCACTTGTGTTCTGCATGTTGTTAGGAAAAAGTAAGAAACACACTTATAAACCACAATCTGAAGACACCAACCAAGAAAAACTTTATTTGTTGCATATGGATCGTTGCGGGCCAATGCGTGTTGAAAGTATTAATGGGAAGATGTATATCCTAGTAATTGTTGATGATTATTCTTGGTTTACATGGGTTAAGTTCTTAAGATTGAAAGATAAAGTTTCTGAGTTCATCATCAAGGTTCTGAAAATGATACAAGTTCGCTTAAATGCAACTGTCAGGAATATTCACACATATAATAGAACGGAATTTGTAAATCAAACTCTGTGTAGCTATTATGAAGATGTCGGTATCTCTCATGAAACATCCATGGCACGTACTCCACAACTGAACGACATTGTTGAAAGACGAAACCGGACCTTAGTAGAGGCTGCTCGCACCATGTTGATTTGTGCTAAAGCTTTATTATTTCTATGGGCAGAAGCAGTTGCAATAGCTTGTTACACCTAGAACCATTCTCTAATATGTCTTTATCACGGTAAAACACCATATAAGCTCCTGCATGACAGAAAACCAGATCTTTCCTATCTTTATGTATTTGGTGCACTATGTTATCCAACTAATGACAGCAAAGATTTGGGAAAACTGAAAGCTAAAGTTAATGTTGGTATTTTCATTGGATATGCTCCCATAAAGAAGGCTTACCGGATTTACAATCAATGTACGAGACGAATTATGGAAACAATACATGTAGACTTTGATGAGCTGACAGCGATGGCTTCTGAACAAAGCCGTTCAGGACCCGCACTTCATGAAACGACTCCTAGAACACTTAGTTCAGGACTCGTGCCACAACCTCCTTCTCCAATATCGTTTATCCCACTAACAAGGATTGAATGAGAAACACTGTTTCAACCTTTGTTTGATGAATACTTCAATCCTCTACCTAGTGTTGATCATCCAGTTCTTGAAGTTGCTGCTCCAGTTTTTGTTGATCCAACTGGTACATCTTCCTCAACTTCTATTGATCAAGATGCACCATTACCAAGTACTTTACAAAATCCTCAAGAATCACCATCTCAAGTTATTTCTCCCGGTGTTGAAGAAGCAGATCATGATATTAAAGTTGCACACATGGATAATAATCACTACGTTGGTCTTCCAATTCCAGAACCAAGTTCTGAAGAATCTTCTTCCCAGGTTGTTATTCCAAATAATGTGCACTCAGTAAATCAACCACCTGAACACATTAGTAAATGGACCAAAGATCATCCGATTGATAATGTAATTGGCGATCCTTCTAGACCGGTCTCCACTCGACATCAACTACAAACTGAAGCCATGTTCTGTTATTTCGATGCTTTCCTTTCTTTCGTTGAACCAAAGAGTTATAAAGAAGCATTGACGGAATCCTGTTGGATTAGAGCCATGCAAGAAGAACTCAATAAGTTTGAATGTCTTGAAGTTTGGGAGCTTGTACCTCATTCAAATCGTGTTATGAATTATTACCTTGAAGTGAATATACAAGGTTAAATTAGATGAGCTGGGGGTGTTTTGAAAAACAAGGCAAGGTTGGTAGCGAGGGGATATCGTCAGGAAGAAGGCATATACTTTGAAGAATCTTTTGCTCTAGTTGCATGACTTGAGGCCATTCGCATCTTTATTGCATTTGCTGCTCACATGAACATGATCGTCTATCAAATGGATATGAAGACCGCGTTCTTGAATGACATTCTACGTGAGGATGTCTACGTCAGTCAACCGGATGGGTTTGTAGAGCCAGAGAATCCCAACCATGTGTATAAGCTGAAGAAAGCCCTATATGGGTTGAAACAAGCTCCACATGCTTGGTATGATTTGCTCTTATCGTTTTTCGCTCTCCTAGAAGTTCTCTGTAGAATACTAGTAATCTATAACACCAAATAACAATGAAGAAATTCTAGAGAGATAAAGTGGATGGGAGGAAGGTTCTAGTAAGAGAAAGTAACAAAGAAAGAAAGATTAGATTATGTGTAACAAAATAAACCAACCAACACCCTCTCCATGTGTGGAGAGGGTATAAATACATCATGTGTAACTGGCCATGGGCTTAAGTTATGGGCTTTCCATGTGTCTTTGGCCCAGTTAGCTTACTAACATTACATTTGATTAAACTACAAGCTATGACTAACTATATTGGAAGTGACCAATACTTTTCGTATTCCTAACAATCTCCCCCTAAGGGAGGTCACTCCAATTTACAAAAACTTAAACCTAGCATACTGATTCGTCAATAGTATATATATAATATATAAGCAAACTATCAACCAATTACCTTTAGCTAAGGATTGGTTAAGAATTCACAAATTAAAATATATATGTTTCCGGAAGTATGATTCCCGGGTCGTTATGTCCCAACGAGGTGTGCAATTTGAAAATCGAATAACGGATTGATGATTGATGTTTGAATATGACAAGGTTATGATTGGTTTTCTATTTCTACAAGTTAAATATGCAAAAACGATTAAATACAACCTAAAAACGAAAACTAGAATGATTTAAAACTAAAATGGGTACGAAAAACGAGGGTTAAAAACCTAAATTTTGCAATTTTACCCCTAGAACAATTTTTAAACTAAAAATAGATTCTACTTAACTAAAAATGAAGTTTAAAAAAAACTAGACTAAAAACGGAGTTCGTTTGGACCAAAAACTAGTTAAATCAAAAACGGGGATGAATCCCGTTGTTTAAAAAGTAAAACTTTGCAAAAATGACCCTACAAGAAAACAAATATTTTTCCTAAAAACTATATGACAAAATAAAATTTTAAAAAAAAGTTTATATTTTTTTGACTTTTATTTTATTTTTTATGATTTTTTTAAATTTTTAAAGAAAATAAATCATAAAAAATACTAGAAATTTATAAAAAAATCTAGAAAAATTACATAAAATAGCTTAAAAGATACTGGTCCTATGAAAATTAAGCTGGTGAAACCAGCTTATCAAATAAGCAGGTAAATAAGCCCAAACAGCTTATTATACAAATGGGCCAACAAGCCCTTATATAATAAATCCTACAAACCACTACCGGATGAGCTATTGTAGCACAGCGGTAGTGGTGTGGGGTTTAAAATGGTTGAGGCTTGTTGAGGTCGGGGGTTCGAGCCCTAGCTCACCCCTGACTTCCAAGCTTCCCCTTTTATTTTTTTTTCAATTTTTTTTTACAAACTTAATAAACACATAAAAATAAGCATTTTTCTCAACTATGACTTTTTATGAAAAGCAATAAATAAGCTGTAAAAAGCACTTAAAACAGACAGAATGGCTTATTAAGCTAAATAGCTTTTTTTTTTCTTTTTTGGATTTGTTAAGCTACTAGAATGCAAATAAGATAGAAACTAAGGCTAAGCTAATCACAATAAGCAAATGCAGGTGGGAATAAGCAAAGATGAATGAAAATTAAGCTTAGAAAAGCTTAATAAGCTACTAACACAAAAATTTGTTAAAAACAGACAAGGGGGAACTTTGGGCTTATTTATAAGCCACCAAACAGAAACTTTGGGCTTAATGACTTACAAAAC
>BQNB010105190.1:7570-23658 GCA_026074375.1 Tanacetum coccineum
GAGCAAACGCGTAAAACCCTAAAAATAAATTGTGAATTACATAATGTCGTACAATGACCTAAAACATGAGGTGTTATATGGGGGATCTAAACCCCTATCCTCAAAATGCAATTATCACCACGATGGCCCGTGTGCTCCCAAATGCTACAAATGCAACAAAGTTGGTCATTTTGCCCGTGACTGTAGGAGTACGGCAAGTGCCAACAATGCTAACAACCAGAAGGGCATTGGGTCAGGCTAGAGACCTACTTGTTATGAGTGTGGAGTTCAAGGACATTTTAAGAGGGAATGTCCAAAGCTGAAAAACAACAACAACCGTGGTAACCAAGTTGGAGGTGGCAATGCTCCAGCTAAGGTGTATGCGGTAGGGCATGCAGGGACAAACCCAGACTCCAACATCGTGATGGGTACGTTCCTTCTAAAAAACCGCTATGCCTCTGTCTTATTCGATACTGGTGCCGATAGAAGTTTTGTATCCACTGCATTTAGCTTCCAAATTGATATCACACCAACTGCATTAGATCACTATTATGACGTTGAACTAGCCGACGGGAGAATAATTAGGTTGAACACTATCCTTAGGGGTTGTACATTAAATATCCTGAACCACCCATTCAACATAGACTTAATGCCCATAGAACTTGGTAGTTTTGACGCTATAATTGGTATGGATTGGTTGGTAAAGTACCAAGCAATCATTGTGTGTGCCGAGAAGATCATTTGTATCCCTTGGGGAAATTAAACTCTAATTGTTCATGGCGATGGAAGCAACTGGGGACACGAGGCTCGTCTGCACATTATCCTGTACACCAAAATACAAGAATACATGCTAAAAGGATGTCCAGTGTTTTTGACAAACGTTAATACAAAGGAGACGAAAGACAAGTCAAAGAAGAACTGACTTGATGACGTACCAATCGTTCAGGATTTTCCTGATGTATTCCTTGAGGACTTACCGGGTCTTCCTTTGACTCAACATGTGGAATTTCAAATCGATTTGATACCTGGTGCTGCACCCGTAGCTTGGGCGCCTTATCGATTGACACCTTCTAAAATGAAAGAGTTATCAGAGCAACTAAAAGAACTATCTGACAAAGGCTTTATAAGACCTAGTTCCTCACCCTGGGGAGCTCCGGTCTTGTTTGTCAAGAAGAAGGATGGATCATTCCGGATGTGCATTGACTATCGGGAATTAAACAAACTAACAGTGAAGAACCGTTATCCACTCCCCAGAATTGATGATTTATTTGATCAGCTTCAAGGGTCGAGTGTCTACTCGAAGATCGACCTAAGGTCAGGTTATCACCAACTGAGGGTTCGAGAAGAAGACATTCCAAAAACCGCTTTCAGGACCCGTTATGGCCATTATGAATTTCAAGTTATGCCGTTTGGTTTGACAAACGCACCTGCCGTATTCATGGACCTTATGAATCGGGTGTGCAAACCATATCTGGATAAATTCGTGATTGTCTTTATTGATGATATTCTGATATATTCAAAGAACAAGCAAGAACACGAAGAGCACCTTAAGCTAATCTTAGAATTGCTTAAGAAAGAGGAGTTGTATGCCAAATTTTCCAAGTGTGAATTTTGGATTCCCAAAGTACAGTTCCTTGGTCACGTGATTAATAGTAAGGACATTCATGTGGATCCTGCCAAGATCGAATCCATTAAAGATTGGGCATCTCCTAAGTCACCAATGGAGATTCGTCAATTTTTAGGTCTTGCTGGGTATTATCGAAGATTCATTGAAGGGTTTTCGAAGATCGCCAAACTGATGACCAAGCTCACCCAGAAGAAGGTCAAGTTTGAGTGGGCTGATAAATAAGAAGCAGCTTTTCAACTGTTGAAGCAGAAGTTATGCAGTGCACCAATCCTGGGCTTACCTGAAGGAAGCAAAGATTTTATCGCATATTGCGATGCTTCAAAGAAGGGTTTGGGCGCTGTGTTAATGCAAAGAGAAAATGTGATTTCTTATGCATCACGCCAACTGAAGATTTATGAGAAGAACTATACAACTCATGGCTTGGAGGTTGGAGCGGTAGTGTTCGCTCTTAAGATTTGGAGGCACTACCTGTATGGAACCAAGTGCACGGTGTTCACTGATCATAGCCATTTATGAAATAGACACAAAGGAAGACCGAAGAATTCACAATCGTGAATTTTTTGGTAGAGGCACATCAATGAGTGCCATTAAACGAAGAGCTAAGTCTATATTCAAATGTTATAAATGTGGTGCATTCGAGCATGTTTTTGCTTGTAGACGAATGCCAACCAGGGCACAATCTGAATGCGCTCTCGCATTAAGAAAAGACCCAGTAAAGCTATATAACGAAGGAACCCTTCGAAAAGATAGCAACGCTCAACAAATGATAGAAGATTTGTTATGGATACGTTCGTACAAACACAAGAGTTTGCAACACATTTTAGATCAAAAAGAGTTGAACATGAGGCAACGACGATGGTTAGAGTTACTAAGTGATTACGATTGCGATATTCGTTATCACCCGGGGAAAGCAAATGTCGTTGCTGATGCTTTAAGCAGGAAAGAACGAGAACCACCACTAAGAGTTCGAGCATTGGTTATGACTATTAGTTTGGATCTTCCCAAACAGATCTTAAATGCTCAGACCGAAGCGCGAAAGCCCGAGAACATTAAGAGCGAAGACGTTGGGGGAATGTTGGTTGAAAATGCAAAATTTCCAGAAGCTATTAGAGAACAAAAGTTGGAACCACGTGCGGATGGAACCCTGTGCCTAAATGGCAGAAGTTGGTTACCTTGTTATGGCGATTTGCGGACTGTAATCATGCACGAATCCCATAAATCAAAATACTCTATTCATCCGGGTTCCGACAAAATGTACCAAGACATGAAGAAGTTGTATTGGTGGCCCAACATGAAAGCCGACATAGCCACTTATGTTAACAAATGTTTGACCTGTGCTAAGGTCAAGGCTGAACATCAAAGGCCATCAGGATTGTTGGTACAACCTAAGATCCCTGAATGGAAGTGGGACAACATCACCATGGATTTTGTCACGAAGCTTCCTAAGACGTCTCAAGGCTATGATACTATTTGGGTGATCGTCGACCGACTCACTAAGTCTGCGATCTTCACCCCAATGAGAGAGACCGATCCTTTGGATAAACTTGCAAGATTGTACTTAAAGGAAGTGGTCACAAGGCATGGGATACCCGTCTCGATCATTTGCGATCGTGACCCGAGATTCGCATCTAATTTTTGGAGGTCACTTCAGAGCGCTTTGGGTACAAACTTGGATATGAGTACTGCGTACCATCCCCAAACAGACGGGCAAAGTGAGAGGACAATTCAAACTCTCGAGGATATGCTGCGTGCCTGTGCGATCGACTTTGGAAAGGGTTGGGTTAACCATTTGCCATTAGTCGAGTTCTCATATAACAATAGCTATCACGCTAGCATCAAGGCCGCACCATTTGAAGCACTTTATGGTCGAAAGTGTCGCTCACCTGTTTGTTGGACTGAAGTTGGAGAAGCTCAGATACTCGGTCCAGAACTAATCCAAGAAACCACCGAGAAAATCATTCAGATAAAGCAAAGGATGCAAGCTGCTCGTGATCGGCAGAAGAGTTACGCTGACTTGAAGCGTAAACCAATGGAATTCCAAATCGGAGATAAGGTCATGCTTAAGGTCTCGCCTTGGAAAGGGGTCGTACGTTTTGGCAAACGGGGGAAGTTGAACCCTAGGTATGTTGGACCTTTTAAGGTGATTGAAAGAGTTGGAGAAGTGGCTTACAAGCTTGAACTTCCAGAAGAGTTGAGCAGAGTTCATAATACGTTTCATGTATCTAACCTGAAGAAGTGTCATGCCGACGAACCTTTAGCCGTTCCGTTGGATGGACTTAATTTGGACGACAAACTCCATTTTGTTGAGGAACCGGTAGAAATAGTGGGCCGAGAAGTTAAACGGTTGAAGAGAAGTCGGATCCCATTGGTCAAAGTTCGATGGAACCTCCAAGAGAGTGTCTGAGTTACACGTAGGGAGCGTGAAGGCCAATTCAAGGAAGAAATATCCACAACTCTTCGCCAAGGGACCACACACGTCTAGTGTTGCATTGTGAGCCATGAGACAAGGCTCGTTTAACTGGGAAGTCTATAACACCCTGTGTTTTCAAGCCGCTTTGACGGACATTTAATAAATGTACTATTTATTTTTGTAATTGTTAGTGTTTGCTTTAAATTAAATTGTAACACGTTGATGCTAATCGCGTACGCCAAAAATTATGTTCCAATGTAAACGAGGCACAAACAATTAAATGTTTTTACATAGCAAGGTGTATATAACTTTTTTAAGGATAAATTATTAACTTTTGTACATTTTATTTTTATCGGATACGTAGAGTGTATGCGTTTCGCGATAAATTGCGTTTTTTAGGGACACTTCCGAAACACAAAAAATTTCCTCTCGCTTCAACAAATTAACCCACTTTTATACCTAATACACAAAAAATTCTTAAATATATCATGTAACATCTTTGTTTTGCCGAAATTCTTGCATCTTTATACAAAGATATACATTGAAAAATGAGATAGCTTGCAACTTGGTCAACTTCAACCATACTTCATTAGGGCAAACACATTACTACCATACCTTGACCAAGACTAGGACATGGCCATTTCCTAAGATCTTTTACTGTCCCCTTGACTAACTAACATTTATATACATGCAAGTATTCAAGTGAAACAGTCATACAACTTTAAACTTAGAAAAATCAAAACCTAAAAACCCTCTTTTTCTCTAAATAGGCACGGCTCTCAAAGCATACCCCACCCAAAACCCATACAAAATTTTCTACAATCCATACACTTTCTATTATAACCTTATTCTAAGATATACTTAGGCATTTGAAAGCATGAATCATCCATTTCCAAGTATTTCTAGTTAAAAGAAAGTTAGGGTTCTATTAAGGAAAGTAAGGGTTTATTTTGCAAGCTTTGGTTTTGTGGCTAAACAAGGGTTTAGCACTAGTTCATGCTATCATCATTCTATACTCATAAGGTCCATTTTAAACTCTTTATGTTATTATTATTATCTTTTATGCACATGATTATTGTTATTTAGCTTAATCACCATTTAGGTTTTATACATAAAAAAATGAAGTTTATACTTGAAATGATCATTTTACACACTTATGTACATGTAGTGTTATTACTTACATCATGTTAAAAAGGATGAGAAAATGTTGTATCATATTGTTTTGGTGTAAACATGATTATGGGTAAATTAGGGTTTTCATAGTTTCATAATATGTTTTAAGTTAAAGAAATACATAAAACATGTTAAAGTTAATTATGAACTTATATTGATGTTAGATAATCATAAAAATAAAGTTATAACAAGATGGGAAGGCTTGTATATTAATGGTTATTATATAAAAGTAGCCATATGTAAAACTAGTAAATTATGATACAATAATTAAAGTTGTGGTTTGTAAGTTATTAAGGTGGACTTTCTAAAAGTTGGACACATGAAACTTGGATGGACAAATGGACTTTTATTATATGTATCATATATGACATATATGAAATATTAAGATTAATGTAAAAGATTATAAGTGCAAATAAGGAAACAAGGTTGATTTTGGACTTATGAAAGATTACAAAACATTCTGTCCAAATTCGTGGATAAGACATATCCATTTTATATTTTTATAGATATTTACATTTCTCGACGATTCCTCGAAAATGTAAGAAACTTTGTTTAAAGGACTAGCTTTAAGGTGTACTCAGGAGATCTCTTTGTTTCAATCAAAATCAAATTGTTGATTTAAACTTAAGATTCCAGCTCCTAGATGCATGCTCTAATCCACACTTGAATTTTACAGCTTGCACATTTTCTAAAGATAACTTGGATTCATAAACCCTTTTGATTACACAACGTCCTCGCAAAGGTAATCATCCAAGAAGGAGTTTTGACATCTAATTGCCATATTTCATATTCATGAAATCAAGTATGGTAATTAATATCTTTATTCATTTAACGCTTGCAAGGAAAAGAAGCTTTAATCACAGTCAATCGCTTGAGTATAAGTAAAACCCTTACCACAAGGCTTGCGTTTAAATGTATGTACATCTTTGTCCATATTAGTCTTCTTTTAGAAGAACTAATTTAACCTCTCAGTCTAACCGATTGGTAAAAGATCAATCAAATTCCAAAAATGATTTTTTTTCATAGGCTATATCTCAACATTTATTATGTCGTTAGCTAGTGCATTTAGAAGGTTATGTAAGAAGAGACTTTCTCTAAAAATAGATGCTCCTACTTACTTCGTATAAGAGGAGACATTCTCCAAATATGTAGCAAGTCGAGCAACAATAAAATTGTTCTCATTTGGGATGTATAATGTATGATGACAGTTCTTGACTCTAGTTTGCTAATAACACGCTTAACGTGATCTCAACAAATTCAGAACTTCAGTTAAGACTTAACGGGAGTCTTCTCATTCCACAACCTGATGGTGTCTTAGTTACCTTCTTGGTTGGATCCATATTGAGTAAACACATGGCTTTACTTAATTTTGTTAACCTTGATAAGATTAGAGGTAGAGTAGTTAAAGTTATTAAAAATCAAACAATATCAACAGAGTTGGATTTTACACATCAAACATACCATAGCGAAGTGGTATTCTATGAGTAATAGGATTGTGAGACATTATCACAATTCCTTAGATAACCTAATACCCTTTGGCTCACATACTTGCCAATTTGTTCAAACATAATGCTGTATGTCCTGCTATGTTATGTTTTATTTATCACAGCAATTGGATTTAAAGGTTTGTTTTGCGTGTCTTAAACCTATGACTCTCACCAACCGTTATGTTGACGTTTTTAAGCATCATTTTCAGGTGAGCTTCATGAGAATACTGAGGTTAAGAGAGGTGGCTAGAATGACCGCTAGGTTTGCATTGGAGTTCGCTCCTGAGTTTGTTTATGTTTGTTGCATGGATTTTGTTGAATGTTATTTGATTTTATTAGGTTCGTGAGATATTGTTCTTGTATTGGTGAGACCCTTTTTCATTAATACAAGATGTCGTTCTTTTGGTTTTCGGTATTGTCATGACACATTGTGTCTTTATTACTTAGTTATGCATTTAGTGTTTCTCTATTGTTGACACCATTGTGTTGTGATGATAAACATGATGTTACGCCTCGTGTTTCCGTCTTGGAGGGGTGTGACACTTTCCAACCCAAGTGGTTTCATGAATTAAAAGTGAGTGGAAGTTAGTCAAATTAATCAAACAAGATTCGTTGTCAAAACTGAGTTTTCAGGGCAGATTCTGAGTTGTGTTTGTGAGGTCAAAAAACCATATCAAAACGTCTTTTTAATTAATGGGCTTGCTACTGTATCAAGTTCATGATGTTTATTATTTTCTAGAATTTTTGTAGAATTTACTTAATTGTTTAAATGGGTCTGCTCAAGCTAAACGTTTTGAAGGTCGAATCAGGTCAAATTCTGGACACTTTGTGATGTTGAATTTTTTATAAAATGGTTACACTCACTATTATTTTTATCTAAAAATCATAGAAGCTCACAACTCATTAGGGAGCTATGGGATGTGAGGAGAAGAACCAATTAAGTGTTTAAGTATTTTATTTAGAGTCGTCTTGTGACTATAAAAACTGAGTAAAAAGCAGAAAGTTGAGAAGTAAAGTTTGTCGGTAATTTGAGGTTAGCAAGTATGAGGAGTATATAGAAGAGTTGAATCAAGATAGGATTATAAAGTTTCAATTGTTTTGTGAGTTTACATCAACTTGGTATTGACCTAATTGATGGTAACATATGTGTATATTCTTTTGTTTAGATTCTTTGCAAGATTATGTAAAGGAATTAGAATTTGCTTTGCATTAGGTGGGTTTTACAGTCTGACTTTTTACTTATATTTTGAGATGGAAATGATGCAAAACTATTTTTGAATTATGAACCGTGATATATTTTTTTAAGTGTCGAACTATATGATTGCTATGTGTTATTGCTAGTGTGATCTAATATTGAGGTGAAGCTATGTATGTGAGGATGACATGACCATGGTGTGAGAACCCGAACGGACCTAGCTAGTCAAGTGGTCAGCCTTGCAAGGAGATATTGAGGGACGGGAGGTTACGATCCCCCCCCAATATAGTGTAAATTTAATTTTGTGATAGAATAGCCATTGCATAATATGTTCGTAAATGTTGTTTTTTTGTGATTGCGGTGTCATAAAGTGAGTCTAAACTTGAAACGCTCACCAACAATAATTACGTTTTAGCCATCATATTTAGGTGACGAAAACGTGTGAAGAGTTAGAAGAGGAGTTACTGACCAAAGCTTGCATGCGGAGTCTAAGATTTCACTGTATTTTAATTGAACATGTGATGTTTTGTTCTTCATGCATTAAATTTGGATTTTTTGTTTATGGCGTATGTCATAACACGCTTTGGTCTTGAAGTTTATGAAAGTCATATTTAGTTTTCTCTATTTTGACGCTTGTGTTATAGATGATGCCTATTGATCATAGCTTGCGTATTCTGCCTTCGGCGGGCTATGATAGAAATTTTTTTTGGGGGGGGTATCAGAGCCAAGTTATATGAACTATGTGGATTGGCCTAGACATAACTAAAACCTTCATCTAGATGCATTTAGGACTATATGCATGTGTGTACGTATTTTATAATATATTTTATGTTATATTTTAAAGTTCCTAATTGCCTAATCGTCTACTATATTCGTAGAAGAAATATATATATTATATATTGGTATATATATATAGAGAGAGAGAGAGAGAGAGAGAGTTAGGATCAAATAAGAAGTTTTCTTAAAATAAGAAGGATAAGAAGTAACTATAATCGCATATTCGAGATGCACCGACTTAAATTTGATGCATCTCTATAATATTAGATGCATTATAACGCATCATAATGTGTTTTCTGGCTTTTAATTAGATGCATATACGTATATTAGATGCATTTCATTTTTTATCTTGTTTTTTGTTCCTCTGCATGTGTTGAAATCATGAAAATCAATTTGCACCATCTACGATTGGCCTAGACTATAACTAGGAACCTTCATATAGATGCATTTAGGAACTATGTGCTTGTGTGTACGTATGTATAATATATTTTATGTATATATTTTGAAGTTCCAATTGCCTATTCGTTTACTATTTTTGTATATATATATATATATATGCTAGTATTTATTTTCTTCGTCGCCAAGTATCTGATGGAGCTTATACTCTTCCTTATTTATAGAGTTATGTCTCCCTCAAAGCGTAAGTTTCGTTGGGGAATCATGCGTTCAACTGGGATTAAGCGTTATATCGACCCAATTTCTGGCTGTAAGATATGGCGTACAAACCGTAAGTGCCGTATACCCATCGACTTATATCCGTGTAAAGTGGAAGAGAGTATGACTATGAAGAAAGTAGGTGAGCAAACGATTGGAGTGATTCGAAGAAGAAGGATCAGCAAGGAAGGAAATGTTTCTAGGTTTCAAGAATACCACACCTCGGATGAAGAAGAAGAAGAGTTTAGTGAGCACCCTTCTTACAACAAATATGGGTTCATGGATCATCCATAACTCCAAATGAAAGACCAAAGGAACAGGTTTGCACCTTACCCATTACCACCACAAGAGGGCAATATGAACGGTTGGTTGACTGATGATGCTAACGATTCAGACCTTGAGTCTACGGCTAGTAATCAACCCATGAGCTTGACGATGGAAGACATTGGTGGGAGCTGAGTTCGACCTCGACCCGACTACTCGTGCAATCGATTTGATTTAGGATGTTTAGTGTTTCTTTCTATCGTTTGAACCATGTTAGGAAATGTTATTTTCGATTATGATTATTATTAATGAGAAGTGGTTTTAGGATTTATCTTGTGTGCTATGTGCCTTATTAAATGTGTTATGTGTTGCATGATGTGTTGATTTCAAGAAGTGTTTTCATAGGAGCGAGTATACGCGTGAAAGGGGGCATCTATAATTATGGTGTACAACATAATTATACATGCGCCACAACACAAATAGACTTGCAAGTATGATTACATGTAATTGGTATTGACACATATTGGTTGGTTATGCTTGTACGTATATAGTATTGGGGGAAATGTAATATCATGGGTTATGAAATCTGTAGTATATCATCTAATATATATAATCCTATGTCTTATCAGAATCATGGTTCAAACACGACAACCTAACAACCCTCTTGATGTCGCGGAAATCATTGCTCAACAACTTCAGAACATCATCCCGAACATCATGACTCAAGTGACTAACAACCTCAACAATGGCAATGGTAATGGAAATGGTGGAGGAAACAATGGTTGCACCTACAAAGGATTTGTGGCGTGTGGACCTCGAGACTTTAACGGAACTGGTGGTGCGGTGGCGTTGACTTGATGGATTGAAAAGATGGAATCCGTGATAGATAATAGCGGACGTTTGGCTAATCAAAGGGTGGAGTATGTCGCGAGTTCGTTCATTGGAAAAGCTTTGACTTGGTGGAATACTCAAGTCCAAGCAAGAGGTCGAGATGTTGCTAATGCAATGGCGTAGGATGACTTCAAGGCATTACTAACGACGGAGTTTTGTCCAAGCAATGAGATTGGGAAGTTAGAAGGCGAGTTCTGGAATCATTCAATGGTTGGTGCTGATCATGCTGGATACACTGATCGATTTCATGAGTTGGCAAAGTTGGTTCCACATTTGGTAACTCCTGAGGCGAAGCGTGTCACAAGGTATATTAATGGATTGCCATCTCATATTCATGAAATACTTTGAGCCACTCAACCTGCTACTATTCAAGCTGCTATTCTTACTGCTAGGATACTGACTGATGAGGCAGTCCGCAGTGGTACTTTGGCTAAGGCTGGTGAGAAAAAGGAAATAAAGGGATGAGGTGAGTAAGTCAGAAAGTGTTGGAAAAGACGAAAAGAAAGCTAAAGGGGGACGAGGGTTTGTAGCAACAGTTCCTCCTAGAAGAGAAAATGGAAATTTTCCAAAGTGCGCTAGGTGTAAGGGTTTTCATGCTAAAAAAGGACCATGCATAGTGTGCTACAATTGCCAAAGGCCGGGTCACATGGCCAGAGACTGTAGAACACCGGTTAGGCATGCAGAGCCGATACGAGCAGTTAGGCCAAGAGATGGGCAGAGAGCTTGTTATGAGTGTGGAAGTTTGGATCACTTACGTCCAAATTATCCTAAGTGGAACCGAGGACATAATCAATCTGGAAATCAGCTAGCGTTGGAAGGGAATAGGAACACCCGAGGCAATGAGAAATGAGCTAGAGGAAGGGCTTTCAATGTGAATGCTATTGATGCTCTTCAGGATCCTAATGTAGTGACGGGTACGTATTCCTTAAACAATCTCTACGCTAATGTGCTTTTCGATTCTGGTGCTGATTTTAGTTTTATATCCACTAAATTTGCGCACTTATTAAATGAGAAACCTAGTATTGCAAACCCTGGGTATGTGATAGAAGTAGCTAATGGTAAGAAGGAAGAAGTTGATAGAATTTTCTGTGGCTATAGACTAGAGCTAGGAGATTCTATATTCCCTATAGACTTGATACCATTAGGACAAGGAAGTTTTGATGTGATAGTAGGAATGGATTGGTTGTCGAACCAAAAGGCTGTGATCGTTGGTATGTGTTTAATTACACATACCTTTGACCATTAAAAACGGACTTAATTGACAAAAAACGTACCAAAAATACATTGTATTTGTATGTTTTGCATTTATGATGTGTAGGTAACGGATATTCGACAAAAAGACAAGAGACCAACAAAAAGGACAAAATTGAGCACGGAATTGGAAAGAGCGGAAAAAGTCAAAGTAAAAAAAAGTCAACCGAAAAGTCAATTCTGACAAAGTCAAAGTCAAGACGAAGTCAAAACCGAAGAAATGATTAATGGACCCACCCGCACCCATCTAATGGGCCGGGACAGCCCATTAGTTCATTTAAAGAAGACTTATATAAGCCTTTAAGCTAAATGGGCTTTAACCTTAAATTTCGCCCAAGTTATAACATAACTATCCAAAGCCCAACAGCCCTATAACTGTCCCTAACGACTGTTAAATCCCTTATACACCACAAGGACTAACGATGCAAATCTACAAGGATGATCTGTGCAACACAACAATATAAGTTGAGGGGCTGAACTTGCCAACCCTCAAATTCTATCTCAAACAGGACGTTGCATTTTTGTGGTGTTGAAATACTAGTGAACAACTGCAGGGGCCTCTCTCGCCAAATTCCAAAACTTCAAACAATAACCCCAAAAGGGCACCAAAACCATAGGGTACAAGGAAAACAGCTCATCCCCACTCCACAAAACCCGATTGCCACCTTGGCAATCCCTTGTTTCCCCATTGGTTGAGAAAAGAGGACAAGGAAATTGAGGTCTAGGATTGAAAGGCTTGAAGACCAAGAATGATTGATGGCTGGGATTAAGGTTTTGAAGTCTCTCACAACAAAAACACAAGAAGCACAAGTGCTAGCTTATTTCGGCTACATATATAGGTTTATTTTTTTCATTGTAACAGTATCGAGGAGTAGTTTTAATATAACTTAGGAGTAGTTTAATTTTAATTTTAATGTTTTTATGTCATTTTAAAATTCTGTCAATTTACTTTTAAAATCTTTGTAACCTGATTTTTAAAGCTTATTTTATGTTTTGCTTATTTACTGCTTATTCTTGCTTAATCCTTGCTTATTCAGTTTTAATACAACTTATTGAATCTAGTTTAAAGTTTAGTATAATCTATTTTTAAGTTTTATAAAGTTTTACTCAAAATAGTTTTAGAAAATCCAACAATATGTTTATTTTAGCTCAGCTTAATTTAGTGCTTATTTCTTATAAGTTTTTGCTTACTTGTCCTTTAAATGCATAGTGCTTAATCTGTTTTGAGTTTTTAAGACTTATAATAGAATCTGTTAGGCTTAAATATAGACCCTTAAGGATTTTAAAGGGTGTTTGGTACAAGCAATTACAACTGTCTTGTGCCTAAATTTGGTCATTAGATTAGGTTTAATAAGCTCATAATAAGTCTTAGAATTAAGTGTAGTAAGTTTAATATTAGTTTAAGTAAGTTTTCAAGTCTATTTCATAAGAATTTTGAATCTGTCATTCTTTTAGTGTCCTAATAAGCCTTATTAAGCTTAGTCTTTTAATGTGCAAACAAGGTGTTGATTTTATGATTAATTTGTTCATATAACTCTCCTTAAATCAGCTTATTAGTTGTAAAAATTACAAATCCAATGATTAAAGGGGTGTTTGGTTTAAGGTATAAAATGGGTCAAAATGGTGCTTTCATTGGTTTGGGTCACTTAGCCAAGTCTAACAATTTCATTTGAGGTTATTCAACCTGTTTTATAAGGTTGTCTAGGCTTAAAATTCACTTTTAAGGTTTCAAGTAGTCATAACTGAAATCTGTGGATTTCTAGTTTGATTATTCAGCTTATTAGGTTAGATTTGATTAAGTGTTTGTTTTTGTTGTTTTCATGTTTGTTTTTAATCATATATGCAGTAGTATAGGTTTTGTTTGAGTATGCAATTGTCATGAAAGATTTTGGTAAAAAACTGTCATATTAGTTTTCAAAGGTCTAACATCACCTTTTTGATCTTAATTTGAAGTAAGTTAATGATTGTTTTAGAATCTAATTTTCATAATGCAAGTAGTTTATAGTATGGTGTTTATCTGTTTAAGCTCATCTCTCATTTTAATCTTATTTTTCTAGCTTAAATTTAGTCTGCAAAAAGCCTATTTTTTTCTTTTAAAATGAAAACCAAACTCAGTATGTGTTGAGTGTCACAGCCCTTTTGTCTTAGCTTTTTCAAAGCTTATTTGAATTTCAAACCATCATTTGTTTGCTGATTCTTGTAGTTTAGAAGCTAAGCTTTAAGCTCATATAAGCTGTATAGCCATAAGGTTCCATCTTAGGGCTTAAAAATAAGCCCAAAAGTTGTCCCTAGGCTGTTTGGTATGCCTTTTTAGCTTATAGCTTATTTGCTTTTTAAGACCTTCCAGCTTGATTTCTTTGCTTATTCTTGTTCATTAAGGCTTATTAGGTGTAGCATTTTATCTGTCTTAGCTTATTTGACTTTCTTTTAGCTTATTTGTCCCAAAAAGCCAAGCAGTTTAGGCCTTAGTATGACTTAGTGTTAAAAAGGGCCAAGTCTGCCAGCTTTTTCTTTGCTTATTTACCAGCTTATTTTTAAGATTCACAAAAAGTCATTTTTTTTAAATTTGCTTCTTTTGGTCTGTTTTATAAGTTTGAAAAAAAAAGAAAAAAAAAATGTTTCATAAAAAAAGAGAGGCATGGGGGTCGAACCCATGACCTCTCCCTTTACACCCACACGTCCCACACAACACACACACTAACCATTAGCACCAGTAGGGCCATCTGGTCATACTCTCCCTCACTTTATTTTTATACTCTTTTTCCCTTTTTGCCTTCCAGCTTATTTAAGCTTATTTCTGGCTTATTTTAAAAAGCACTTTACACCATTTTATTTTTCCTAGAATCAGCACTCTTTAAGCTACTTTTCCTTAATTTTTCAGATTTTTCCAAATTAATTTAGTATTTTTAATTAATTTTTCTTTTAAAAACTGTTTTTAATTCATAAAAAATTATTAAAAAATCAAAAAAATATAAATCTTTTTTTTAAAATTTTCTTTTATCATTTAGGTCCTAAGAAAATTAAATTTGCATCCGTAGGGTTAAAATTTTACAATTTGGTTTTTTAAAGAACGGGATTAGGATCCCGTTCTCGTTTTTCGCGTTTTTACATTAATTGCTTTCATTTTTAGTTTTCATTTATCTGTTTTTGCATGTTATTAGTAGATTTAGAATCCCAAACCCCAATTTGTGATTATTCAAGCATATCTCCCAAACCGAAACTCGATTTTCCGTTCACGCCTCGTCGGGAAACGACCTGGGAGATTTTTGATTTTACTTTGGATAAAAGTAATTTCTTTTAAAATCTTTTGGAATTCTTATCATTGATATTTGTGATTTATTTATATATGTATTATTATATATATAAGTAGAAAATTACAAATCAATCGTGTGTCACGAGAAGATAGTTAGGATACCTGTAGAAGAAGGTAAGGTACTTTGTGTTCAAGGAGAACGTAATGTCAGGAAGACAAAGACGTTAATGAGCACAAAGGCGAATGAACCGACGTTAAGTGATATTCCTATCGTACGTGATTTCGAGGACGTATTTCCGGATGACCTGTCAGGATTACCGCCACAACGACAAGTAGAGTTTCGTATAGATTTGATTCCTGGAGCGACGCCCGTAGCAAAGTCGCCATATCGACTAGCGCCTTCGGAGATGCAAGAACTGTGAGAGCAACTTCAAGAGTTGCAATACAAGGGATTTATTCGGCCAAGTCATTCGCCATGGGGAGTGCCAGTTTTGTTTGTCAAGAAGAAGGATGGATCATTTCGCATGTGCATAGACTATCATGAACTAAACAAGTTGACCATCAAGAATCGTTATCCACTCCTTAGGATTGACGATTTGTTTGACCAACTTCAAGGAGCGCGCTACTTCTCTAAGATAGACCTTCGATCTGGTTATCATCAGCAAAGAGTGCATGATGATGATGATATCTCGAAGACCGCGTTCAGAACACGATATGGGCATTTTGAGTTTACGGTTATGCCATTTAGATTAACAAATGCACCCGTAGTTTTCATGGACTTAATGAACCGAGTATCCAAACCGTACCTGGATAAGTTCGTCATAGTGTTTATTGACAATATCTTGATATACTCAAAGACGAAGGAGGATCATGAAAATCATTTGAGATTGATGCTGGATTTGCTAAGGAAGGAGAAGTTGTATGCGAAGTTCTCCAATTACGAGTTCTGGTTGCAAGAGGTACATTTTCTTGGACATGTGGTAAATCACGACGGTATTCACGTGGACCCAAGTAAGATTGAGGCGGTGAAAAGTTGGAAAGCCCCTATAATATGTGCTTAATTACACATATTTTATATCCAATAAAACGAGCTTAAATGATTAAAAACAGACAAAAATTGCCAAAGA
>BQNB010105191.1:0-23658 GCA_026074375.1 Tanacetum coccineum
GCAATGTAAGAAGCAGACTATAGTAGCCAACTCGACAACTGAAGCAAAATATATTGCTACTGGTAACTGTTGTAGACAAGTTTTGTAGATCCAAAATCAGATGCTTGACTTTGGATTCAATTTCATAAACACCAAAATCTACATTGATAATGAAAGTACAATCTGTATTGTAAAGAATCAGTGTTTCGCTTCAAAACCAAGCACATAGAGATAAGGCACCATTTCATCAGAGATTCATATGAGAAGAAGTTGATACAAGTGATCAAGATTCACATAGACCAAAATGTTTTAGATCTTCTCACCAAAGCTTTTGATGCTAGTAGGTTTAACTTTCTAATTGCTAGCATTAGATTACTCAATCTCTGAAGCTTAATAGTTCTTAACTTTTAATCATGGGTTATGCATAAATACGGATCCTCATGAATTCTCACATGTCTATCTAGTCTTTTTTAGTGTGCTTGTGATGAATAGAGGCACGTTGTTGTATAATTATTGAAGACAGAGTTAAAACTGCTAAGGTAAATGTTAATACTGCTAAACAAGAAAAGAATTTGGAGTGTGTCTTTTTGGCTTTAGACTAACATTTGCAGGATAAGCATATTGAGTTTCTGGTATTGAATTGAGGGGAGGAATATGTTGTCAATATGCAGTCAAGAATTAATGAAAGGACATGAAAAATCAAACACAAGTGTGCAATGTATCAAACCCCTAGGCAAATCAAAAGAGGTCGGGACACCAAGATACCTCAGTCTAGTGGTCCCCCTAAAAAGGTTAGTGATGTGGCTGTCCATAAGGAGTTGGGTGACAGAACGGAAAGGGCTGCCACTACTGCTTCTAGCTTATAAGCAGAGCAAGACAGTGGTAACATAAAATAAGACCCAATCCATGGCAACACTTAATGAGCCAAGTTCTTAGGGAATTGGTTCATGTAGTGGTCCCAGGTGCCAAGATACCATATTAGGGGATGTAGATGCTCAAACTAGGTTTGAGACTACATCTAAACAGTCCAATAATCTACCTCTCTCAAAAGTTAACACATTTGAAAGTGGGGAGGACAGTATGCAAATTATGGAATTGATGACACATTGTACAAAACTGTCTATTTTGGTGAGCCCAAAAGAAATGAGAGATTAAGTGAGTTTAAAAATAGAAAGAGAGATGTGTGAATAAAAACAGAAATGAGTGATTATGTGAGCAAAAAGAATTAAGAGATAATGTGAGCATAAAAACAGAAAGAGAGCTTGTGAGAATTTAATGCTGCTCAGCTTCAACTTAATGCTGCTAAGCTTAAGTTAATGTTGTTAGGCTTAAATTAATGCTGCCCGTATTTGTTTATGATGCCAGGTTTAACTTACTGCTGTCGGTTTAAGTTAATGATGTTAGGCATCAATTAGTACTGCCAGTTCAAGTTCTTGCTGCTGAGGGTGATTCTATAAATACTTCGATTAAGGGTTTCATTCGATTATTTATTCGATTTCAATCATTCAAACACTCTCTAACCATAAACCCTAACTCAATTTTCATCTTTGATCATCAAAATCATCATTATGTCGAGCCCTAATTTGCGGAAACGCACAATATGGTCGCATTCTTGGAAAAACCTAGAGAAAGTGATGGGTTTGCAGAAATTATTGATTTCCTGAAAGCAAGTTCTGTTCATTATGCTTTAACTATCAATCCAACTATCTACACATCTTGTATTGAACAGTTTTGGGCAACAACAAAGGTCAAGATGGTTAATGATGTACGTCAGATACAATCCCTAATTGATAAAAAGAAGCTGATCATCACAGAGATAAGCATTAGGAGTGATCTTCACTTGGAAGATTCAGAAGGTACTGATTGCTTGCCATCTGCTACTATTTTTAAAGAACTAGCACGAATAGGGTATGAAAAACCGTCTCAAAAGCATACTTTTTATAAAGCTTTCTTTTCTCCATAGTGGAAGTTCTTAATTCACACTATTACACAATGCCTTAGTGCTAAATCCACTGCATGGAATGAATTCAGTAGTACAATGGCTTCCTTGATTATATGTTTGGCAACAAACCAAAAGTTTAATCTGTCTAAGTACATTTTTGATGATATGATAAAACAATTAGATAAAAGGGGTTAAATTTCTGCTGTATCCATGATTTCTACAAGTTTTCATCAATCAACAGCTTTGAGACATGTCACATCACAAGAAGATTTTTGTTAATCCCTCTCATATAAAGAGAATTTTGCTAACATTAAGAGAGAATGAAAGGATTTTTCTGGGAGGATAACACATTTATTTGATACTATGATGGTTCAAGCTTCTGAAGAAGTGGGTGAGGATTCAGACCATCCAACTGATTCTAATCAAATACCCATTGTTGATTAACCATTTACATCCTCTCCACCCAAGAAGAAACAAAAGTCCAAGAGGAAACAGAGGAAGGAAGCAGAAGTTGCTCATGATGAGACAGAGCATGAGGAAAGTGTACCAACACCTTCTAATGATCCACAACCCAGTGGTGAGGATAGCATGCAACTTAATGATTTGATGGTTTTATGTACCAAATTGCAAAAACAAGTTCTTGACTTGGAAAAGACTAAATCTGATCAAGCTATTGTGATTGTTAGTCTTAAGAAGAGGGTTGATAAATTAGAAAATAGGAGAAAGTTCAAGACCACAGGGCTTAAAAGATTAAAGTAAGTTGGTGCAACTAGAAGAATTGAATCCTCTAATGATAGTTTGGGTGCTCAGGAGGATGCATCCAAACAGGGGAGGAGAATTAAGGATATTGATGCAGATGCTGAGGTAACTCTAGTTAATGAAACTTAAGAAATGTAGGATGAAGATTTAATGTTTAATGCTGGAGTTCTGGATGATGATGAGATGTTTATGGATGCTATAGCTGGTGAGAAAGATGAGCAGAGTACAAAGATTGATGATAGTACTGCTGGTGAAGCAGTTACTACTGCTGGTGTTGAATATAGTATTGCTCCTATAATTTAAGTTCTACTGCTGATATAAGAGATGAAGGAGTTACTGCTATTAAGATTGATGAATTAACTTTGGCTCAAACACTTATTAAAATCAAAGTAGCTAAACCTAAAGTTGTTATTACTGCTGCTACAACAACAACAACTATAAGACCCAAGGCTAGAGGGGTTGTAGTTCAGGATCCAAGTGAGTTCAGAACTTCACCAGAAGCACAACCTTCAAAGAGTAAATACAAAGGCAAAGCAATCATGATTGAGCCTGAGAGACATCTAAAAAGGAAAGATCAAGTTGCTCTTGATAAAGATTTGGTAAGAAATATTCAAGCTCAGTTAGATGCTGAAATCATAGAAGAAGAAAGGCTTGAAAGGCAAAAGCAAGAAGAAGCCAACATAGCATTGATTGAATCATGGGAAAATACACAAGCTATCATGGAGGCTAATAGATTACTAGCTGAGAGATTCCAAACAAGAGAAAGAGAGGAGTTGACAGATGAAAAAAAGGAAAATTGTTTATGGAACTTATGGTGAAAAGAAGAAAACATTTTGCTGCACTAAGAGCTCAAGAAAAGAAAAACAGACCTCCTACCAAGGCACAAAAGAGAAGTCAAATGTCTACCTATCTTAAGCACATGGGTGGATACAAACACAAACAGCTAATGGGAAAGAGCTATGATGAAATTCAAAAGTTGTTTGACAAAGAGACGAAGAGGGTAAATACCTTTGTGGCTATGAGTTCAGAGGCACAAGAAAGCAATGAAAAAAAGATATAAGGTAGTGAGGAGCAAGCTAAAAGCAGCAGAAAGAAGAGTCTTGGTAAGAAAAGAGCAGTAAAAGAGCATCAACAAGAGTCTCTAAAGAGACAAAAACTGGAGGATGATAAAGAAACTGACGAGCATGAAGAAGTTGAAGCAGATGATACAGCTGAATTGAAAAAGCATTTAGTGATTAAAAAGGATGATGATATATCAATTAATGCTATACTACTTGCTACCAAACCACCTATGATTGTTGAATACAGGCTTCTTAAAGAAGGAATAATGGTACATTATCAGTTGATCAGAGCAGATGGAAGTTCCAAGAGGTATTCTTTAATGATTAGGATGCTTCAAGATATTGATAGAGAAGACTTGGAGACTCTTTAGAAGTTAGTCAAAACAAAGCATGGTGATACATGGCCTGAAGATGAACAGGAAAGAGTGTTGTTGGGAGATTTTAAAGTCATGTTTGAACCAGACATTAAAAGTAAAGTATGGAGAGATCTATAAGGTTATACAGTGAGTGTTTGGAAATTGTATGATTCATGTAGAGTGCACTTTGTAAGATTTGGAAATGTGCACATCTTCATGTTAGTTGATAAGAGATATCCCCTCATACCAATAACAATCACCAATATGCTAAACAAGAAACTTCAAACTAATCATTTTAATGAGATGTGCTATCAACTGCTCAAGCTTATGGTAAAACAGCAAAGTGGTCAATAAAGGGTTTGAATGTATCCTCCTGAGTATGATGAAGACTTTTGATGAAGAAACTTGAAGATTCAGTAGATGAACATCAAGTTTAGGGGAGGATTGTTGGGACTTAAAACACTTCAAGGATTCTTACTACTGTTCAGGTACATAATGGAAATTATGCTAAGTAGTCAGTACTGGTAGTATAATGTTACCAGTGCTAGTTACTACTGTTAGTATAATTTAGTACTGTTAGTATTGTGTTTCTACTATTAGTAGAAGTTAAGACTGCTCAGAGTTGAAGACTAAAAGTATGCTAAGTGGATAATACTGTTAGTACAAAAGTTACTACTGGTAGTGTAACTTAGTACTGCTAGTATAACTTAGTGCTGCTAGAGTAAAGTTACAACTGTTAGCGTAAAGTTAGTACTGCTAGTACTTACTACTGCTTATGCTCAGTTTGTGCTGCTGGTTATAAAGATACAACTGCTGCTGAATTACAACTGCTAGAAGACTTACAATTGTTAAGAGGATAAAGACAGATTAAAGAGATGAAGATAAGTATTAAGTTATTTTTGTAAAAGATATGTATAACTTATTTGATTAAGAGATTACGTTTATTTATAGAAAAGATCATGATAAGTTAGGAATGTATTATAAACCGTGTAGGACTCCTTGGTGTATAAAAGGGGATCCTAGGGTATAGAAAGAATCAGTTTTCCATCTCAGTTTTTCATAGAGTTCATAGCTTCAAGGTTGTAAACCCTATCACTAAGTCAGAGTGATCGTATTAATATATATTGAAGCTTATTGTGTTGATTATATCATGGTGTTAAAACATACTTTACTGTTTCATTGAGAATACTTCTTAGTGATATAAACTAGATTCCACATAGTTTATATCATTCAATCAAAATTTCATTCTTAGTATTTTTGGATTTATCCAAGGGTATTAAACCTTACAAGCTAAGGAGTTAAAGATCTATTCATTGGGATCAACGGTTTTTAATGGAATTACATTTGTAATCTAAAGTTTGGAATAATAGCAATCTAACCCATGTGTTTTTTAAACTTTTTTAACATGTGTTAATAAAAACGTTTTTTATAAATTTGTAACACAAAGTAAGAAATAATTAAGTTTAAATAAGTAAAAAACCAAAAAATAAAATCTAAATTAAAAAATTATTACTAAATTATGTATGATTTGATTTTTTTGAAATACGAATATCCCATTTGACGTTTTCCTTTACTATGTAAAAGATGTGAAAAAATAAAACGTAATTTTGATTAAAGTTAAGAATTAATTTTTAAAAAGGTATATTTGAGGGTACAAATCTATTTATAGTAAGAGAAACTAAAAAGTTAAAGTATATCCCGTATGAATATAACAATTATATTAAAACACGTCATTCATCATCGTTAGGATTCTATATAAAAGGTAGGCAGGCATAAGGGCTCAAACCACTTTTTTCATCAAGTTTATTGAAATCAAGATAATGAAGAAGGGGTTCTTAATAAACACGAACATTACGTGTATAATCACATAGACGCAAACATCTTTAACTATAACAACCATGAAGAAGAACAAGCAGATGACGTGTTTGGATACAACCTTCACGATTTGATGAATGATCCAAGAAGCCATGATCCAAGAGGCCGTGATCCAATGATGATGCTAAGTAAATATACAGATCTTGCTAATTTCAACTTCTTTAACCGCTTCCATGACAACTTTAACGATGATCAAGATTTCCTCTAGACGTGCGTACTACTAGAGAACGTATGATATTATACTAGCCTTAAGGCCCGCTCGTTGGGCGGCTAGCTTTAAATTATTATTTTGTATTTCTTCGTACTAGGGTTTATGTTTTAAGTTATTGTGTCTCATCAAAAAATCTATTTTTTGGTGCAAAGGTGAATTCTCTTATCAAACAAGAACATGATACATCAATTCTAGAACATGAATAAACAGGCCTATTTCTGCTAATTCACAAATTTGATACAAAAGAAAACAGAGTATCTCTTATGACACTAGCAAATACAAAGTTGTTATCTATCTGATATATGGCAACATACAAATCATATATCTAATCATTAAGTCAACTACAGACTTCCAGTTATCAGGTTCCCAAGAAGAATCATTCATTCACCTTTAAGCACCAATACCATATTTCCTTGACTACATTTTCAAAAAATCTTATTATGCTATTGCTCTGCTTGATATTTTGATTGAATGAATATATAATATTATATGTCTGCTTTGTGGCTCATATACGTTAGCTTGTTAGATTTGAGAACTCATCTGAGTGAACATCCATTGTTTACAGTTGCGGTTTATGCATTTATACGTCATTTTTCGCTTTAAGATCGAATATCAGTTTTTTTTGTTAAATTGTAACCTTAATTATATACCAAATGAAACTTGTATATTAAGTCTATTTATCTCATTCAAGCATACATACATGTTTTACGCGTGAGGCCGGCTGGTATAAAACTTTGGCTATAACCTTGAGTTTTTCCAACAGGATCAAGATTAGCTATAAGCATATGGCTGGCTCCAAGCTATCACGAATGGACCACGTACGATGCCTCCAAAGTAATTGCCTAGGTATACATGTTTCAATGTGTTAAAGAACTTAAACTAAATTTGAGATGACATAGAAACACTATAGTTGTAGTTGTAACTTGTAACAATGAAAAAGCCAATACCTTTTTTTTAACCATGGTTTCTGACACATTGCCTGACTAATCCACGGGATTTGAACCCACCGCCACACAGATTCAAACCAGGTAAAGCCCTCCCTTTTCAGGAGGTTGGCGTGGTCACTTCAAAGTTGTTTACACCCAGGAGTTGAACTTGAGACCTCACAGCTAATCATTGTTACTTTTTTCCATTCGTTGCCTAACTTCCACATGTATGCATTTTAGTTCTCTTTATTCGATCATGACGGGGTGAGCAAAAAAACTGAAATAACCGTATAAACTGAAAACCAAAACTAAACCGAACCGAACCGAATTTGTTAAAACCGAACCGAACTACGAATTTGGTTCTCGGGTTGGATATAGGTTTGATAGTCTAAACCGAAAACTGAACTACGAATTCAGTTCTCAGGTTGGATATGGTGTGAAGAAGGCCCATAACAGGGTAAAGATAATCAATGCTTAGCTACGTACCAAGAATGGCTACCGGATATCACTTGGAATCGTGTAATCACTTTCCAAAGTAAACTATTCGACCCTAATGCCTAGGTATCACGAATATCTACTTAGGATAAGACCAAATGTGTATTCTTGTTTGAGACAACAATCAAGAACCCTGCGCATCCAAGTGTTTAGTTTATGTTTATATTTTCACACTGTGTGTCTCTCTTAACATGCAAGATGTGATCTCCTTTTATAGGAGAATACTCAAAACCCTAAACAAAGATTTGTGAGAGATTGTAGGAGATATAATCTCTTCCAAAAATAGCCTCCTTGAATTTAGGAATTAGTGGTTACACGACCAATCAAACATGGTCATTAAAGTGATTGTAACTTACCATAAGAAATGGTCAAATCTATTACAAGTCATTGAATTTGTACCAGAGTGTTGTTTATTCAGTGTCCTAAAACTTCAGCTAGCCCGCTGAGGAGCTTACCCGCTGAAGGTTCAATACTGAAACAACATCTGATGAGTTAACCCGCTAAGGATACTTCCTCTGATGGATTACTTTTTGATGGTATCCTTCAGCTTACTCACCAAGTGAGTTACAAAGCTGAAGCCATTACCTCAGATGACCATTACCAGCGACCACTGATGAATTCCATTCAATGAGTGAACTTACTGAACTTCATCAGCAACCTTTGAATTTCATCAGAACATGAATTCCCTTTTAACCACTATTAGAGTCATGGTGTTTAGTGACCTTTGGGTGTACACTCCATACCTCTATCCCCAGATACCGGTATGAACAGATCCCTACAATTAAACTAAATTTCCAACAATCCTCCCTAATTTAGTACAATTCCATTGCATGAAAAATAAACATAAAACAAACAAGTGCATAAATGAAAATGTCCTAAGGATTGAATTTCCATCTTAGTAAATGCACGTTCAAATATTCAAGAATTAGGGTGTTCTAAGAATTGAACCCTTCAACCCATTTGAGTACCTGAATGTAAATACACACAAGTTTTCAAACACTTAAACGCTCCTGACACTATTACATAGCCATGTGTCCATATCTAATTCATAAATCTCATAAGAACCAAAGTCCATGATCCCTTAGGTGGCAAAACCCCAACATTTACATAGGTGGTTCCTCTTTATTCATGCTCCTGCTAAGCACTTTTTCAAAGAAATTAACCATTGAGAAGTTAGCAACTTCATCCTCGTTATCAGCAGGTTCCAAGCACATCCTTGGGATGATTTGTAAAACATGTGCTTCATCCCTCTGAATGTTCAACTTTTCATATTGAACTCAGCTGCTAAGTTTCCTTAGTAGGGAGTTGGGTATCCTAGCATTCAGCGACTTAATTGGACTTTAATCCCATCCCTTCAGCAGACTTTATAACTATGTCTCTAGACAGACCCTTCGTCAAGTGATCAGCTAGGTTCTTTTAAGACCTCACAAACTCTATAGATACCACCACATTCGTGATTAGCTCACGAATCATGCTATGTCTGATACCTAGATGTCTGGACTTCCCATTGTACATCTGGCTATAAGCATTTGCCAATGTAGCAGCACTATCACAGCAGATAGAAATAGGTGCTATAGGTTTGACCCACAATGGAATCTTAAGGAGCAAGTTTTTCAACCATTCAGCTTCCTTACCAACGGTTGACAAAGCCACAAATTCAGACTTTATTATAGAACCAGTGATACAAGTTTGCTTTTTAGAAGCCCAAGAAATTGCACCACCACCAAGCAGGAATACCCAACTACTTGTAGACAAATTATCTTCAGTGTTACTGATCCAGCTTGCATCAGTGTAACCTTCCAACAGTGAAGGATATCTAGAGTACATCAATCTATAGTCTATGGTTTTCTTCAAGTACTTCAGTACCCTCTAAATTGCTTGCCAATGCTGAGTTCCAGGATTACTAGTATACCTACTCAATTTTCCTACATCAAATGTAATGTCAGGTCTGGTACAAGTTATGGCATAGATTAAGCAGCCAATCACTCTGGAATACTCAAGTTGAGATACAACCAGACCTTTGTTGGGCATCAGCTTCTCACAAGTATCCAGAGGTGTACTAACCAGAGTGCAATCAGAGTAATTAAATTTCTTTAGAACCTTCTCAATATAATGAGACTGAGAAATTGCTATCCCATTACTCTCATGTTTAATCCTAATACCAAGGATAACATCTACCTCCCCCATGTCCTTCATAGAGAACCTTGATGACAAAAATTTCTTAGTTAGATCCACCTAAACTTGGTCAGTGCTAAAGATTAGCATGTCATCAACATATAGGCAAATGATGACTCCTTTACCAGATGCATCAAATTTGCTATATACACATTTGTTAGCTTGGTTAAGTAATAACCATTAGAAAAAACCACTTCATCAAACTTTTGATACCATTGCTTAGGTGCCTACTTTAGCCCATACAGAGACTTAATCAGTTTACACACCTTGTTTTCATTGCCAGGCAAGATGATGCCCATAGGTTGGTTCATATAGACCTCCTCTTCAAGTTCCTCCTTCAAGAAAGCTGTCTTCACATCCATCTGATGAATAATCAGATTGTGAATTGATTCCATAGCAATCACCAATCTTATTATACTTATACGTGCCACTAGGGAATAAGTATCAAAGTAGTCTATCCATGACTTTTGTTTAAAGTCCTGAATGACAAGCCTTGCCTTGAACTTTTCAACAGTTCTATCTACCTTCACCTTTCTTTTGAAGATCCATTTGCAGCCTATAGGTCTACAACCTGGAAGTAGATCAGTCAACACCCAAGTGTTATTGCCCATGATGGAATCCATCTCATCATTAATTGCTTCTTTCCAGAAAACAACATCCTGGGACTTCATTGCTTCATCAAATGTTTTGGGGTCATCCTCAACATTAAATCAATAGGAGTGTTGGTCAGAGACCTCATCCCTTGTTCCTTCAATAAGTATAATTGAAATTCAGGCCCAAAATCCTTTAGAGTCCTATGCCTTTTTCTTTTTCTAAGCTCAGGCTTAGATTGCTAAACAATCTCATCAGTGACTCTTTTAGAGACCACTAAACCACTAGAGTTTTCAGTTCCTTTTACCAAGGACCTTTGACTTAGTCTAGGGACATATGAGAACCTGCGCTCATCAAAGATAACATCCCTTAATTTAATGATAGAGTTAATAGCAACTGAATCATTAGGTTCAATAACATAGAACCTAAAAGCCTTGGAATGCTCAACATATCCAACAAAGATGCATTCAATGCCTCTTTCACCTAAAGTTTTCAGCTTTGGATCAGGGAGTCTTACAACTGCCCAACATCTCCAAACTCTAAGGTAGTTCAGGTTTAGTTTTCTGTTAGTCTAGAGTTCATAAAGGGTAATCATGTTCCTTTTATTGGGAACCCTATTTAATAAATAGCAAGTTGTTAACATAGCTTCACCATAGAACCCATGACTTAGACCAGAGTAGGACAACATAGAATTAACCATTTCTTTTAGCACTTTATTTTTCCTTTCAGATATACCATTTTGTTGTAGAGTATAAGGGGCAGTCGTTTCATAGATAATACCAACAGACTAGAAATATAGAGTATCCATGTACTCAACTCCCCTATCAGTCCTGAATCTTTTGATTATAGACCCTTGTTGTAATTCAACTTCAGTTTTGAATACTTTGAATTTATCTAATGCTTCCTCTTTTGAATGTAATAAATAAACATAGCAAAACCTAGAGGCATCATCAATAAATATCAAAAAGTACTTTTTGTTCCCTAATGAAGGAGTAGCATGCAAATCACAGAGATCACTATGAACAATTCCAAAACTTTAGTTTCACGTTTTACATTCTAAAATGGTTTCTTAGTTATTTTGTTCAGCATGCAAAGTCTTACACTTTTCAATGTCCATATCAAAGGCTGGAATTAACCCATCCTTAGACATATCTTGCATCCTCTTAAAGTGGACATGGCCCAGTCTAGCATGCCATAAGATTTAACTTATTACTCTAATACCACTTGTTGATCCCCAATGAACAGATCTTTAACTCTTTAGCTTGATGTAAGGTTTAGTATCCTTGGATAAATCCAAAGGTACTAAGAATGAAACTTTAAGTGTATGATATAAATAATGCTGAATCTAGTTTATATCATAAAGAAGAATAATAGTAAAGTATGTTTGAGACACAAAAAAATACAACCAAAACAATAAGCTCTACTTGTTGATCCTGTAAGTTCAGGTTCATATATCTTTAAGTTGTTGTACAAGTCGTCTAAACCGATGGTTTCTATTTCCTCTTTGTTCCTCCAGATCAAAGCATTAGTCTTCCATTCAGATGGAAGACTTCTCAACAACTTTAGGTTCATATCCTCTTGCTCAATAACTTTACCTTGGATCTCCAACTGACTAATATGTTTTTGCAACCTGTCAAAAGTTTGATCCATTATTTCTGAGCTTGATCCTGAAAAGTTCTCATATTGTTGCTTGAGTAGTGTTCTCTGAACTTTCTTGGATTCCTTGTTTCCTCCATACATCTTCTCTATGGCTTTCATGAGCAATTTTGCATCTTTATATGAATGGAACTTCAGTTGATCCTTATTTAGGAGTGCCATCAACAAAGTTCCTCTAGCTTTCATCTCATTCCTCCTGTCTTACTTTTCTTCTGTAGAAGTAGGTTCATATTCCTGCTCAACTTCTCCAACAATTCTCTTTAGCACCTAAAGGGAGTAATCAGTCATGAGAAAGTATTGTTCTATCCTCATTAACCAGAGATCATATTCTCCTGGGTTGAGGATAGGAAGTCTTGCAGTTGGAGCTGTAGAAGTAGTTCCTACCTCCATCTTATCACTGAGAAATAGATCTAGTATATATTGTTTGTTTCTTCTTATTTAAAGCTTTACAACAAGCTCTTATACCAATTGTGGAGTTTGATATAACTCCTTACATCGTTTAAGCCATCTAGGATATGTTTTACAAATAACATTAATAAGCACAGCGGAATATAAAGAACAATAATGTTATTCAACAAGGTTTTATTACTAAAGGTTTCCATACCTAGCCCCAATATAATTTGATCAAGATAATACGGTTACATACTAATCAGTAACAGGGATCAAGGAAGACCTTGATTACCTTGAGGCTACACCAATACTACTAGACGTCTATATCTTTAACACTTTGTGTACTTACACTTTTCTGGATACAAAACCATTCGACCTATATCTCTTTATATACTAGAGATATTAGGTTTTACAAAGGATAAGAACAAATAATATCTTTCTAACTTTTAATATTATCTTCTATATCTTCTATCTGAATAAGGAGATCTTCTAGATTCTTCAAAATCTTCCATCTTTTAAAGAATTCCTGCTTTTGCATTTCAGTCCTTTTGTTTCATTCTTTTATTTACTTTGTCTCATCAAATCAAGAATCCCAACAAGATTGAATCATTCAGTTTAGAGGTTGACATGAAGGCTGAACCAATATTATCAGAGATAATATTAAGCCTAAACATATACTCACTTAGATAACCAAAACCAATAAACACACCATGTTTGGATAACACAAATTTATTTGATTCAATCACTTGTTTATAACCACAATTATTCAAAACACTACTTGAAACCAAATTCTACCTTATATTAGGAACATGTAAAACATTCAACAAAGAAACAACTTTTCCATAACTAAACCTAAGATCTACACAACCACGTCCATGCACAAGGGCTGTTGACTCATTTCCCATGTGAAGAATAGAGCCATCATTCAGCGACTCATAAGTCTTGAACCATCATTTATCTTTGCATACATGCACTCTTGCTCTAGAGTCAACCCACCACGCAACATCATTATCCTGCACAAAGAAAGCCTCAGATACATATGTAACATAATAAATCTGAGGGGATTTATTAAACATACTCTAACCTTTCAAAGGGTTGGAAGAACCATCCTCTGATCCCTTTGTGCATGATCCATTGGCTCTGTTGCCAATATTACCAGCTTTGCAATCCTTTTTCAAGTGTCCAGGTTTCCTACACTTCCAACAAGTAACTTTTGGTTTCTTGTTAGGATTAGCTCTCGTATCATGATGCTTATGTTTACCCTTATTGTCATTGTACCTGGAAGAGTTGTTATGCTCTACCATATTGACAACTAAAGGACCAACAACATTGTTGCCCTTTGGCTGGTAATTATCCTATGCTCTGAGGGACTCCTCAATACATAGATGACTGCCCAACTCTATCAGTGTTAATTCCTCCTTCAAATGTTTCAAGGTGTACTTGAAATCTTTCCATGAAAATGGAAGTTTATCAATGATACATGAAACCTGAATAGATTCATCCATGTTCATCTTGTGTTGTGTAAACCTTCCAAGTATACCAAGAAGTTTATTGTATTGTTCTAAGACTAGTCTTGAATCATTCATTTTGTAATTTTGAAATTACTAACAAGGAACTTCTTACTTGAGGCATCCTCAACCATATATTTGGCTTCTAAGGTATCCCATAGTTCTTTAGAAGTTTCAACATTTTAGTAAACATCAAACAAGGAATCAGACATACCATTGAGGAATAAACCTCTGCAGACATAATCATCATTGTCCTATTTAGTCCTTTTCCTAACTTGTTCGAGAGTTGGATTCTCACCACCATCCTCTGGATGAGAGTAGTCAGCACATACACCACACTCATGATGGAAAGAAAGAAGTACATCTTCTTCTGCCATCTTCTGAAATCAACCCCCTCAAACTTTTCTAGTTTGGCAAAGTTTGAAGCTATATGTTTCATTGCAGCAGCCATTGATTATCACAAAAATAGTTTACTTTGATTGTTGGTGTGAAGAAGGCCCAAAACATGGTAAAGATAATCAATGCCTAGCTACATACCAATAATGGCTATCGAATATCACTTAGAATCATGTAACACTTTCCAAAGTAAACTATCCGACCCTAATGTCTGGGTATCACGAATATCTACTTGGGATAAGACCAAATGTGTGTTCTTGTTTGAGGAAACAATCAAGAACCCTGCTTATCTAAGTGTTTAGTTTATGTGTATGTTTTCACACTGTGTGTCTCTCTTAACATGCAAGATGTGATATTCTTTTATAGGAGAATACTCAAAACCCTAGTCAAAGATTTGTAAGAGATTATAGGAGATATAATCTCTTCTACAAATAGCCTCCTTAATTTCAGGAATTAGTGGTTACACGACTAATTAAACGTGGTCATTAAAGTGATTGTAACTTGCCATAAGAAAAGGTCAAATATGTTACAAGTCATTGAATTCGTACTAGAGTGTTGTTCATTTAGTATCCTGAAACTTCAGCTAGCCCACTGAGGAGCATACCCGCTAGAGGTTCAATACTGAAACAACCTCTAATGAGCTAACCCTCTGAGGATACTTCCTCTGATGGATTACTCTCTGATGGTATCCTTCAGCTTACTCACTCAGTGAGTTATAAAGCTGAAGCCATCACCTCTGATGACCATTACCATCAACCACTAATGAATTCCATTCAGTGAGTGAACTCACTAAACTTCATTAGCGACCTCTAAACTTCATCAAAACATGAATTCCCTTTTAACCACTATCAGAGTCAGGGTGTTTAGTGACCTCTAGGTGTATACTTCATACCTCCATCCCCAAATACTGGTATGAACAGATCCTTACAATTGAACTAAATTTCCAACATAATGATTTTTACTTGATAAGAGTCGCCGACGTCACATATTGATCATGATCTTCCAGCTTTCTTTAATTAACGTAACATGTAGGCACAATGAAGTTGCACATTTAACACATGCATGTGTTCCTTGAATTCATAGTTTCTCCCTTTTTTCTAAGTTAATCAAACTAGTGAATGATTCAATACATATAAACATAAAATTTGTTTATCATAAATCACTTCGACTAAGGTAGTCCTTTAACTCCTTTTAGAGGCTTGGGTGTCATAACGCCCCATTCTCTTTAATTAACGTAACATGTAGGCACAATGATGGTGGAATTATCATAATTTTTTATTTTACAAATTGAAATATAAGGAATTTTGATTTGATATTTTAGTATGAGCTTACTATGGGTTATCGAGTCCATTGGGTTTCATAACATATAAGGATTGATTTTTTAAATGGGCTTAAGCCCATTATATAAATTACTGTAGGTTATATTTATATTAAGCTTACTAAGACTACGTCATAAGAAGGTAGTTTCTTGTCCAAATTGTTTGTGATGTCAATAGTCATTGCATTAGCGGATGACGATTTGGTCAGATTTAAGCATACAACCTACTCATGGCATACATGGTGCCTATGTATGTCCAAATCGTTTGTATAGTTATACGAGTTAATCATGTTTGTTATGTTGCATATATGATTAGTAGTACATGTCAATACTGTGCTTGAGTTAATCACTTTTTGCTATTTGCTGCAAGTTCAAAACAAGCATCATAAAGTTTTGATTCTTGAACATGGTTAGCTATTGGTGGCATACCCAACTCGATAAATAACCATATACACAATTTCTTTATGAGATGGGAGCATGCTTTTTTTTAAAGAAATTATATTTTTTTAACAAAAATTCATGTGGTTCTCGTGAACCCCCTTATCACATAAGAAGATCCTATAAAAACAAGTTCACTTTGTTTCGTATAACTAAGAGAGTGTTTGTTATTGTTTTTTTAAGTACCAAAAGCTAATGAACTAGCTAGTAGCTAGCTTCAAACTATAAGTATCAAATACATTACTTGTTTACATTTATGTTCTAAGGAAAGCTAATGAACTACAAGTCTTTCAAACTTACAATTATGGGTTAACGACTCGTTTATCATTATTTGACCTAAAAGAATATCGCTAACAAGGTATGTGCATGTTTTCTGAAGCATCCATGCCATTGCCATCCTCTCCTTGGACCACATTAACATCAACAATAAAAAATGACACAACAAGCATCATTTTTTATGTATTACAATTGTATGATCGGATCATGCGTTGTCCTAAGTTACCTAACTCAACATGTATAGGTACCTTTTGCCGAAACCGATTAAGTTATACAATAATGACGAAGAAGAAATAGCAAACCAAAATTGTATTGTTAATCAGACTTTACTTTTGGCTGAATAAGCTTGGTTTCACTAGATCATGGCCAGTTTTCATTTTATCTTTTTTGGGTAAAGAGTTACCCCGATAAAGTATATTAAAACCAAAACAGTTAAGTACAAATAGAATGTGGCTGAAATGCCACATTAACCTCAAGCTAAACAACTTGATAAACACCTAAAACTAGTGCTTATGACATGCCATAAACACTTACAACTATGAAAACAACTAGATGAAACTAGAGAAAAATGACACTACAAAACAAGCTAATTAGCAGCAGCCGTGAAAGAACTTCTACTAGTTTTTGTAAATAGGTTAGCTGTTTCATCATACACATTTTCAACTTCTTCTTCAACATTCAAGGCGGAAAAAGAATTTGATGAGGTGATATTATCTTTATTCAAAGAATTACCCTAATTCTTCAACAAAGATGATGGAATAGATTCATTACCCTTATTAGTAGCTCCTTTCTTTAGTGTGTGTAGTCGCCTTCGACTCATATCTAACAGTTTGTTTAACCAAAGGACCAACAAACTGACCACCATTATTAGACTTGGATTTACCTTTCCTCTTCTTCTTTTTACCCACCATTTAAAATCCATCATTAGTCTTCTCAATAGCAGGAGTAATAATAGGAGAAGTAGAGACAATAGGGGGAGTCACTACCTTTTTGGGACATTGGTCGTGAACATGACCAAATATCTTGCATACATCACACCTGGGCGGCCTCCATTCATATTAAACACGGATGGTTTCTTTGGTGAAATCCTCCCCAATAAAGGACAAAATACTAATAGTAACAACAATTACAAGATTAGCCTCTGAACTTACCTGAATTAAGCACCTAGAAAAACTACTCCTACCCCACGAATCATTACACATGGAACTTGTGTATGAATCAAGTATAACAGGTTTACCAATAAATGTAGCGATCAAACTAATACCATCCTCTTTAAAAACATAAATAGGAACGTCATGTAGTTTAACCCATATCAGAATGCGAGTCAATTCTTCTTTAAGCAATCGGGTATCCATCGACCATTTCTTGAGAATGATTAGAGACTTATGTATCAACCAAGGACCACCCTCCAAAACAGCTTCTAAACCAACCTGAGAATCGAATTTAAAGAAAAAGAAGCCCTTATTATTTATCATGATCCTTTTCAGCCCATGTTTCGCCCAATTATTTCTAGCATAATATTCAACTACCAGAAACGCCATTCTCTTTCTAATAAAGTAGCCATATAAAATGTGTTCAAAACATGTACTAACCTTTTCAACAACTTTACGAGGAATAAAAATGTTAACACCATCAAATACGAGATCAGCCACCAAGGGACGAAAGTTAGAATTAACTTTTGGTTGGTCCTTAGCACTTGCACCCCAGCTCCAGCATATGATGTTGACTAGGTATTGATGTCCACCGACTGAATAATATGGTCACTAGGCGAAACCATACCATGTATATTATCATCGGCATTAGGGTCATTAGGAGCCTTAACTAATGAGACACCCTTCACCATACTATCAGATTCATTCAAGATAACATTCCTGTCAGCCTGAATTGAATTACATATAGTACCTAATGCATCCAAGGTTTCCATACGATCATCATTAGTCATATCATATAATAACTCATCATGTTTACCAGCTTCAATATCATTTATCAGCATGTACACGTCACCAACAGTTGTTAATGGAACTCCAAAAGTGGCAGCAACATCAATATCATATGGTCCTCGAGGTGGCATAATAACAGTAGCAGTAGGAGAAACCAAAGGAGAAGATATCACCTTTGGATTGCCATCACATGTAGCACCAGATTCATCTAGGTTAACCCTAGTAGCAGTACCCTCTCTCATAATAGCCACCCCTCTTTGATCCATCGAACTAGAAAGAACATCAAGTTTTTCATTCCTAATTGAGCCCTTTAACTCCTCTCTCTTATCACCTATTACCACGGTAGCTTACCAAGAACAACACACCCATAATACAAGTCGAATAAATTAACAAGAGGACAACGTCTTCCTCTTAAACGAAAACCCTAACAGATAGCTATGGTTATAATTAAATCCCATGTATTACTAACCCCCAGTCATTGTTTATCGACATATATAATGAAGGAAAAGAATCAATCAAACAGTAACTTTAAAAAAACCTTAATTAGCGAAACAAAAAGATCCTTAAAAAACGAAACCCTAATGCAAAAAACAACCAAGATCCCAAAAAATAGTGTTAAGGCAATGATAAGAGAGCAATAAACACAATTGTTTTAATGAATCAAGATCATAATTAGATTAGAGAACAAATTAGAAGGATGAAAAAATATTGGCCGCCATTAGAGGGTTTAGAGTTTTCATGTGCAATAACAAGTAATGATGAAAGTTACGTTGTTACATTCTGAGGTAGGTTAGTCTTTTTTAGCTTAATGAAAACAATATAACATGAATAATTATATACCACTTGTTCAATAAACTTTCATTAATCTAAACATCTTTTAACTTGTTGCAAGAGGTGTGGCTTCTATATATCTGATTCCTTCTTGTTTCTTGCCTGCAAATTCCATTAGATAAGTAAGAAGATGGCAGGATTATTCGATAAACAGGCCGAGGAATATTTAGATGCACGACCAACTTATCCAACTGAATAGTATTCCATGTTAGCCGATCAAACCTCCTGTCACTTACTTGCTTGGGATGTTGGTACCAGAAACGGCCAAGCCGCTATCGGTGTTAGCCTTCCTTCATGTACCTTTTATGTTTTTTAGGGTCATTTATAAGTGAAATGATTGGTAGGCCAAAATATTTGCTAAATTTCGTGCCTAAACTTGCGTTACAACTTCTCGTTGGACCCATTTTTTTCATAAATTAAGGAAACACTCACACACAGTTTTATCAATAGTAGTTAGATAGTTTATTGGATCCCATATATTGTCCTTAGAGTGGGGCATGAGAGGTCAACATTTTTGGTTATCAAACTTTTTTACTAACACATATAGTTTATGTAAATGTATAGTTTATTAAGTTTTGGTTCTTTTAATGATTGTGATCCATAAAGCAGAGCATTACAAGCAAGTTATAGGGACAAACATAAGCGAACCTCAACTAAAAACTTGCTAAGCCGCATCCTCTTATTCGGTACGTTCATACACCACAGTCTCTCTCTATCAGACGATGACCTTATTGACTTGATCGGTATGTTGGTTAATTTATCCTAATAAACTTATAATCATAATATGAACGATTAAATAACATTAAGCATAACATTAAAACTTACTTGATACGAGAGATAAGATCATCATGAACGAAGAACAACGGTAGGGTGAAGATCTTCTACTTAATCCTCTCTTCTTAGTGATGGATCATAATGTTTGTCTGTTTTTGTGTGTTTCTTATGAGGTGAATAATCCTCTATTTATAAGAGAGGTCAAGGGATCAACTACTAATTTAGGTATGATTATGTAATCATTACCATAATTCATTACCTAGACATTATCTCTTAAGGAAATTGGATCTCCCATCAAGATACAATATCCTACGGAGTTTCATTATGGTAACTAAATATTATTTAATTACTTTTAATATTACCCATATAAATAAACAATATATAATGTACAAATATACTAATGCATTAAATAAGTTACGATACAATTATAGAGAAATATCAAATACCAAAATAGGATACTTGCTAACATTCTCCCACTTGTCCGTATACCTATTTATGCTTTTGTACCAGTTAATATTGGCCAAGTTGTTGATTTAATAAGTTCATCATGATTTGCTAATGCAAAACAGCATAATCACTTTCATCACACTTAATGCAGGACCCCTACCGATTATACATTTAGCTCTTCTAAATGAAAATTGATTTTTATAAGCTATAATGAATATGAATGGAAAAGGAAACATAATGGTAATAAAATAAAACCATTCACATGATCCACCATAAGTTTTTTGCTAATAAGATCTCGTAATGTTTACAATAATGAGAATAGCAAACCTTTAACATAATGTGAAGAACACAAGTAGGATCCTTGATTATAAAGGTTATCAAATAATCCCATACCTGTAATTATACTTGAATAAGAGCTTGGGTGATATACCTATCATAAGTAACATAATACATTAAGTCAGTGATATACTTGATGACAATGTTCTTCAACCTTCTATTAACCTTTAACATACTTGGTGTTGAGATATAAAATACTGACATTTATGTTATTAAGAAAATTATCAATAACACCATAAAAATGATATAGTCGAAACATGAAAATGCATCATGATAGTCTTTACAATAAACAAAGTAGAATGTAAGTAACCAAGTAATTTATGGTTATTCTTTTTTGAAATGATTAACGCACTTCTTAATTAAAAACTTATCTTATGACACCACAAAATTGACTTTAACAATAGGTACAATTAATGGGGAGTAAAAAATAATTTATCAAGAAGTTTAAACATTAGAAGGTGTTTAGAATGGTCATAATGTTCTATGTAGACCCATAGTACACATTCTGGTGTCTATGATGTTACGACATCTGTTAGATCTTAAGTGATTGAATACAATCTTTTAAATTCGTAAAACCTTAGTTTAGTCATTCATTGTTGTAGAATTATCTTACCACATAATACAATGATGACCAGTTTGCTCCCACTCATCTTAAGGTATATATGTCAATCAATTTAATAATACATGTAAACATAGAATTTTCATATGCCATTTCAAACAACCATAATATAGACATCGAATTGATTGTTTTGTGTATTTATATCTCATTTAATACTTGCATCCAACTTGTTTTATGGTTAGATATCTTATGCAAGTTACAGTTGAGGAATATAACGATAAAGTCCATAATATAGTTCTTAAACCAGTGATAACTACTGAAATAATGACTTATGACATAATTTTTATGATAAATTAAAATGTCTTATTATAAAAACAATTCTCTTATTGCAACATATGTTGACAGACGATTATAGTTATATTTTTATGATGTTTCTTTTGGGTTTACAACAATAGATCCATCTTGCGTTATAATGGGGTTTTTAAATAGTAACTTATACAACTCCGCAAGTAACTAACATCAATTGAATAAAATAAATTAACTTATAATTAATGACTTTACGCCAATAAGTTAACTTGTCACAAATAATGGTATTGTTAAAAGAAAATAGGAATTACAAAATGGCTAATCAGTTAAAACATTATGAGATTATTAAATATTATGCGGTGATTTATCGACAGAGATGACATGACAACTTCAAGTTCTTAATACATTTGTAAGTAACCATGAAAGTAAAATTATTTTATATTCGTCTTAACCTCATACTCCCACTCAATCCCACTGATTTTACCATTACTTTATTAACATGTTAAAGCTTTATAAACTAATAGTTAATGATTCAATATCTTTAAATAGGACAGTAGCTTAATAGGATTAGAAATTAATAACCCTTAAACTAGTTACTTTGTTAGTCCCAACTAAGACCGTAAATAAAGATATTGGATATTTATGTCATGTTATTAGGGGTTTCTTTAAATGTCTTGGTTCATAAGTAATGATCACAGTCCATACATTGTACCATGTTCATAAAGGTACAATTGCCTTTATGTAATACCATTTAATTGAGTTGGTTAAGGCTTACTTAAGTGATTTTACAACTTCATTCCCCCAACATAGGACATATAGATTGAGGCAATTAATATAACGTGTTTATCATAATACACTCACCCCCTAATTGACCTAATATTTTATTTTAATGGTTTATTTACCGTTTATAAAACTCGGTCTTAATACATAAGAGATTATCATCAATGACACTTCAATGTCATTCATGAAAATGTACACATCTTTATAAGAGAGTTTTTTTTACTTGTTAAAATAATTGAAATTAAAAAAAATAATGAGAAAAAAAACTTCTCAAAGAATGTCACTGATTTCAAAAGTATACAGTAATATTTCTTCAGTTTCGCAATGTTATATTTTTAGCATATTCATTAACTATGAATAAAAGAATAATTGATATATGAAATCATGAAGGTTTTAAACTAATGAACCACAAACAAATAATATGAGAATGAATAATTTTTAAATTCAGAACACTTAAAATTGAACTAATAAATTAAGTGTCAAATTTAACATAACAAATAAGGTTATAGAATAAAATTATGAAAATAAACTCTCTATTTACAATAAAGTTATTTTGGTTTCAACATAGCCTCATTCTCACAAATGATTAATAACCTTCTAAATAGCAAGCCATTAGAATCCTTCTTATTCACTTAACACATGCTTTTAACATTTGTGAAAATTCTCTTTAACAAACTTTTGAATATAAACATTTTCTAAAACATGGTTTCTTTATAGAAATATTTTAAAATCATAAGTTGTGTCTTTACTTAATCAATCTACACATATAGAGAAACTTTGATTATCTTAATAAAGTAGTCTTTATTAAACAATTAAATAAGTTGATGGTCATAATGTAAGCTATTATAGATCTCATCTTTATGGACAGTGATAATCATAATTGTTTGTTTCATATTTTCCTTTTACTTATTAGTACAGTTGATGTAAAAACGTCAACAAACTTAATAAGGTAAAATATCAAAAGGAAATATATAAGATATTAACTTGTTCATTTAATTTTAAGATCACATAAAAGCTTATAAACACCAAAAAAATGTAGACCTTAATGATGAGAAATTATTTAAAAGTGTACTTTCACGTTTTATTATCGAGTCTATAAAATTAAACTTTATCATAAAACATGCAATCCGATCTTTTTGTAATCCTCATTAATCCTCATTGATGTGTCATTCTATCAACTGTAGGAGGTATGAGATGATCGTATCATAATGCATGTTGAAATTCTTTATGACCATAGTAAACATTAGTTTACCCTTTTTTTTTTTTGAACGGCGAATTTTATTAAAAGAAAACACTAGCAAGAAGCTAGAACATTACAAGGACACAAGGTGAG
>BQNB010105192.1:0-23658 GCA_026074375.1 Tanacetum coccineum
AAGAGTTAACAACCCTTGATAACCGTTGCCGAGTATAATTTTATGCCTTTATTTTCCACCTTTATGAGCTATCTCAATCTATCTACATTTCTCGTGACAGTGACATGCAGCTTAACGGCTTTATTTGAACACGTAGCCACAGATACTAAACATACATTTTTCCCAAATCAAGCAGGTTGGAGTCACGGGTTAAAACAATTTCAGATAAAACATGTTTCTAGCACCATCATTTAACTCAGACTACTTTTAACCTGCTCGATGTATTACAAACTAATCGAAGGTTTACGATGGTTTATAGTAAAATAGGTATGATAAATGTAACATAGTGTTGCAGTTTCCTGTAACCCGTTATGTGGCTTAAATAATGGTTTTTAGGTAAAGGATTCGGGTCAAATGGGTTGAAACAACTATATTTTTAGTATCTATGCATGCGTCTTCCTAAATCCTATTATTTAAAGATCTTTATCGATAATGTAATAATTCTAATTTTGTAATCATACAATTAACAAATTACTCATTAAAAAAAGGACAAAAAGTATTTGGGGCAAACGAATTCGACTGGCTTTAACCCATTTTAAGTCGAATTTGTTTTCACCAATTACCTGTTGCCCCTGCACTTAAATTAGACATTGCGTCATTATTCTGTCTTTTTGAAAAAAGCATATCACCTTACAGAAAACTAACACTGATGTGTTATATGTTTTGAAAATACGCTTGGTGAATTATAGTTTACACTGGATTAGGAAAAGGTTTACTCTAAATTTAAAAGAAAATCACACAGCTAAGTTTTTGCTCTTTTCTAATCCACGCAAGGTTTGTGCGCCTCATTCTCAACTTGGTCATATATTATCACGCAAGGTTTGTACGCCTCATTATGAACCTGGTCATGTATTATGCTAAACGATAATCATATAATATTTACTTCTATCCCATGAAAGCCATGATGAGTAGACATTTTGTGTGCACCTTTTGCCATTAATTTTATATCCGTTGCTTCTTACCCCTTTTTCGTGTTTTCTTTATCCCACTTCACCGTCTCTTTACTGCCCTCTTTCGCCTTCTAAGCGGCCTGCCACGTGACAGACCCCGCACCCACTTTCACATTTTTAGCCTTTTCAAAGGCCGAGTATTTTACTGTGCCAACACCTTGTTTAGCCTTCTCGTACATTGCATTAGGTGCCATATGTTAAGCCAAGAGATTCTACACTCTCTCGCTCTAGCTCTAGAGTTATATAGAGATCGGGTCTGTAATTCTGCAAAACAAAAGCAACTCCTTTATATCAATGAACTAAGTAGTCTCATAACCTCGCATCGGTATCTAAAAGGAAACATATTAATCTGAATTCAGAATTATGATGGCCAGTACTTTCTTACTATGCATATTCTTTCGATTCGACTTTTAAAAGTAAAAAATTTGGCATTTCTAAGTCAAATGTTCACTAAAATTAACTTCTTTTTTGGTTACATAAGTTAAGCAATGACACATAAAAAAGCTATATAATGTTCTATAGTGTAGGGATCAAATGAGAAATGAAATAAAGATGAGAAGAATAACAAAAAACAACCACCACAAGTTTTAGATGCATCCACAAAAATAAATGCATCTTCCTATTATTTTCTCTCCCTTATTTGAAATATCTGGCTAGTATTGTTTCTTACTCTTCTCATTATAATAATTCTTCTCACTAGATCCATACCATGTTTTATAATCTACTTATGTTCAACTTTACTGTTTTAGTAGCATGTGAAGTAATAGTGCTTGAATAAAATATACTACATTCGCATTAACATTGCCATGATAACTAAAAAGGTACTAAAACTGACCTGTGTAACCCGCAAAAAGGCATCACCAATTAGTCAACTTGAGTTATATATTTTTGAATCTGCAAGAAATAAATAGAATCACAATTAATTTTATTATAAACTGAGGCCACAGAACACACAACTTATCAAAACCAATTCCGGAGATCGAAGCACAATTACATATATATTGAGCCAACAATCCAAAGAGAACATATGACAAAACGAAAAAACAACAACAAATCATATTCTTATAAACTACTTACACATTTTGAACTAAACACTAATAAATTTAAAATATTATAAACTTTTCAATCAACAATAGCTTATTAACCTAAGCTAATAAGCCATAAACTCAAAAGCCTAAACAATGACCTTATCAGCTTTTTCAAATGGCCATAAGGTCAAAAAAGGCAATCCAAACACCGCATTGTAAAAACATGTGTCTTGAACAATAGATACTCATATATAACAATCTCTAAGCTTTATAGAAAAAGAGGAAAAATCTAACCTGAGTTTTGTTATAAAAAAACTTCATTCTTACTATGCATTAAAATCTCAACCTCTTCGACGATCGTCTTATTGGCCACCGGTGTTATTGGTTGTCGGAGCTATTGGTGGTCGCAGCTTATTGGTGGCTGGATTTAATTGTGGTGGTGGTTGTGATTCAACCTGCTAGCTGTGAAGCGGTGGTGAGTTATTGATGAGTGAGGAGAGGAGTGAACGGTGCGAGTTTTTTTATTGTTGGGGCTATGGAATTTAGGGTGAGATAGAGGTTGAGAAAGACACATGTATGGCAAAAACTGTTGGAACTTTTTATGAGCTTGGCAAGTTTTAATATACTGAAGCATAATGTACAAATGGTCTATGCGATGACACATTGTACAATAGTAGTAGCTTGTGATACAAGTTGTTAGTGTAAAAACTACCAACAGATATGTAGAGTATGTGTGTGTGATATTGATCTAGTCAACGAGAGAAACAAGAGAGAGTGGGCTGATTAGGAGGGCATTCTCAACTGCAACCATCAGCCCATGATCTCAACTCTTTTGACATGACTGAGATCATGGTGATCATCTCTAAGTGCCTTATATAAGTGTGTATTATATTGTTGCTTAGAGAAGACAGAAAGACATCAAAAACACATATAACACACACATAGTTTTGCTGCGCTTTGCTTCTGCCATCTCGAGTTTTCTAGCTATCACCATTAATGTTGCGTTGTGCTTGTTCGCTGGCGACATACAACGCGGGTCTGCATTAATCCTGGGGCATTTACGTATTGAGGCTCACAGCGTATAGAGCACGTAAATTCCTCTAAGGACAGGGAACCTCTTCCCGTGCTAGACTCTTTAACGATTTTGTTCATATTTTTAGTAAGGAGGTAGAAAACAAGATTCGGGCTGCTCAAAATAGTCATTGGCTGTTGTGATGTTGGTATAGGCTGTTGGACTTGCTCCTCTTATGATATTGAAGTGCACCCCAACAGGTTACATGCTGGGTTACTTTTGTATGGTCTTTATTGCTTGCAGGGCCAGCTTTGAGGGTGTGCAAGGTGGGCGACCGCACAGGGCCCTAAAAATTTTAGGGGCACCAAAATTTATCCCGTTAACAATTAATGTGCATTATTTTCTGTAAAAACGATGACACCTTTAATATATAACGTTTTATTAGTCGCAGGGCCCATCATTATGTAATCTTCGCTGCGTGGCCTTTAAAATTTTTATAAATTTAGAGACGGCCCTGATTGCTTGTAGTGGATGAATTATATGTTTCTAAGTCTCTTCTGTGACGTTTCTACAACACATGAATGTGTTGAGAATGACACTTAAACATATATACCTTGTTATTCTGTTGGATTATGGTAGTCGAATGACACGAATACATTACGAGTATGTGAGCCTATTGGGGGCACACACGTTAATACACGGAGAATGTATTTATACTTCACAAATATTAAAATGAAAAGGACTAATTCGACAATACACAAACCCAAGGGATGCTTGTTTGGGGCCGGTCTTTGTTTGTGGCTTAAAGGAATGATGTTTGTGTCGAACTAGGAAAACAAAAAAGAAACCGTTTTAGATTAGTAGAAGATAAGTATTATTGTGATAAGGAATATTGTTTCCTATGCCTTGTCCACAACTAGACTTGAGGTTAAAGATACCTATGTCCCATACCTCATTCTCTCGACATATCCTTAAACCTTCAACATAATTTTTTCCGTTCTTATTATGTTTCTTTGTTCCACCGATTACCCATACTTTCTCTTAAGGGTTTGTTGGTTTTCACCGGTTACTTCTCACATCCCGAGTTCGATTAAAACAGCCAATGTTGTCATTCTTGTTTTCTCTCCTAAGCCGACATACAAGAAATAATATACAAGGTGTTGTTGGTTTTTCATTTCGCAAGATAATTAAACACCAAAAGATATATCGAGGTTAAAATTTATTCGTCACAAGAATTTCGTTCATATTAGGGTTTTATAAACCCTAATTCGGTTTGTTTGGAATTCGCATATCATCTCAAAGGGTGCGCTTGATATTCGATTGATACAAAGGTTGTATTGGTTTGTGAAGATTAAGCAAGACATAGCTTAATATACATCTGTATGATCGGATGTATGGAGCAACCGTAGCGCCAATTATTTAATTGCTTTTGTTTCGTTTTCTGTTCATAAATTTATCAAAAGGTACGCGTTTCTATTTACCTTTTTTTTTTTTTTGTTAACCATATCAATTACTAGGGTCCTATCCTCTGTCGTACGACCGTGCTAAACTATTACCTAGTATTTAATCTCCAAACAGTGGCAAATCACGCAGCCACCTCGTTTTAGCTATATGGTTTACACGTTTTTGTTTTAAATATATGCCAGTTACATGCTTATAATTAAAACATAGTTATGATCTACTGCTTTTGATATTTTATTTTATGTTTTAAAATAGAAAAATTATACAACAATATTTAGATTCTTTGCCATAAAAAAAATAAAAATAAGTAGAGAATGATCCCTGAAAACTATTAAAGGTTATAATCGAATGAAAAGGAAAATTAGATTGTAATTGTTAGCTGAATGATTCCCTTTTAATAATTGCCTATTCCGGCTAAAACCCACTCAATCACAATATTTGGTGAAAGGGGCGTCTATGCACTTTAGCAAAAAACCTAGTGAGGTCTTATGTTTTTTTTTCTCCATTTGGGGAAGACTCGCGAGAGAACTCGGATTCTACATTTTTACTAGTATGGATTAATGTAATCTTTTGATTATGAATCTTAGTATGCATGATTATTAAGATCTCTAAATTGTTTTTTACGCGCCAAAAATTATTAATAAGTCCATATGACTCACATGATGATGTTATATATGTAGTCTAAATTATTTTACACTCCAATGTTATGCTCATGAGTTGACCAACCATTTTGTTTTTCGAGGAAACTGTTTTAGTAAAAAATTCATAAGACTAAACTATTGAAACTTGTTTTTCATGAATTAAAAACTTAGACCTATGGGACTCATAGGGAAGTACGGCACATCCACCTAGAACAGACTATAATAGAAATTTAAGCGGGTATTTTACTTAATTTCCCTAAAGAAATAAGGTTTATAATATACGCTTCGCGCTGACCTATTTTCTTCTCCCTCTTTGCTATTCGATTGGAGTTACCTGAACCATGGAATGTCACTAACAGTGACATTATTAAAAGTTTTAAAATTTGTGTGACAAAGATGTTTACATGCTTCTTTGTACAAACGTTTTGACAATCCACATTTATGTGCTATACCCCTAGAAATTTTAATGTCTATACCACCCAATCGTAGAACAATCACTTGCAATAGTTTGAGCCTCATGGTCAACCCTGACCCATACCACCCATGGTGATTTTCGTCTACTGGTCAGACCTTGAACGATTTTCACAAGTTTCTCGTTTGGTCACTTAAATCGAGTCACTTGTCAGTATACCCTGGAATCTCCGAGGCAAAATAAGATACTTAAACATGCTCGTAACATTATTAACATGCTGACTAATGTTTTGACAACATCATAAATCAAAAGAGTTGTCATTAACTTACACTTAAATCGCTCAAGACGCATACCTCATTGCCCCACTTGTTTTAGCATCCTTGAGCAGAAACCTTTGTAATAAGTGGGTCGCAAGTTGGATCTTAGTCTTAATTAGTAAATTGATTGTAGATAATTCTATTAAAGAAATTTATTATCGAAAAATACAATTGTTTGAACTTTTATTGTAGATGACTACCCCATCAGTCGACAACAATTCCCGTTTCAAAGTTTCTTCGAGAACAAAAACTCACTGGACCCAACTTAATCATTGGATTGATACAGACAACTACGTTTGTACTTCAACTGAAGACAGGAATATTACTTGAGCATCCTATTCCTGTTTGAACAGCAAATTCCTCCATGAGGACCTTGCACTCATGCTGCAAGGGTTTAAAGGCCAAAAAGAAGTTCCTATGCTCATGTGTTGACGCAAATAGGACCTAATATCCCAACGATAATCTATCTCATCTTGGTGCTTATGACATAGCTCCAGGAAACTAAAAGCTATGTTTTCCAAACAATCTGAACAGAACTCTGCAGACTGTGAGAGAATTTCACACTTGCAAGCAGAGTGAAGGTCCAATCTGTAGCTCCCACGTTCAAAGATGAAGGGCACATTGACAACTTAGAGCGACACGTCAACCAGTTGAGACAAAACCTTGATGAGTCTATCTTAGTCTCTCTCAATAATGCTTTTACCAGCTTCGTGCAAATTTCAATAACACGACATGGGGAAGACCGTGAATGACAACATGAACCTGCTTACGTGCTGCATGAAGAATCGCTTGCAAAGAAAGATGCTAATCCTGCACTTTTCATGCAATACGAGCCAAGGAAGGTTTCAGAAAACACAGAAAAATAAACCGCACAAAGCTGGTAGCGGAGGTAAAGGCAAATGATAGAACAATAAGATGGGCTATGCTCATAACAATGTTCCATTTGCTCCTAAACGCTAAGACTTCCTCCACCACCTAAGAAGATAACCCAGCAAAGGAACGCCATTTGTCACCAATGTGGTGAAGTTGGGCACTTGGAGAAGGAAACTGACCCGTTAAGCTCGCCGAGTAATGAAAAAAGAGAAGCTACCCATCAGGAGCTAGCCCCTTCAGTATTTTCACCATAGAACTCTACCTCATTCCATTAAAATCATGGATTATGACACTGGTTGTGGTATCATATTTTGTATTACAACTCAGGGTTCTACGGTGAATAGGAAGCTAAACCTGGCGCATTAAGTCTGTACGTTTGGCGATGGTCAGCGGGCAGCCGTTGAAACAATGGAACATATCATTTAAGCTCCCTGATTGGATTGAGTTTATAGTCTTGAACTCTTGTCATTATGCTCCCTCAATCACTAGAGGTGTTATTTTCAGTTTTTCGCGTTTTGTTTGACGATGGATTATTAATTCTTTTGATGAAAACAATTATTTCATTTCAAAGGATAATCTAGTTTATTTTATGCTTTTTCCACGGGATGGCATTTTTGAAATTGATATGTCATGTACAATACAAACGATAGTTCTATGTTATGCAATTCTAATAAAAGAGCCAAAATTAATTTTAGACTCTTCATTCTCTACTTGTGGCAAACACTGTCGTCTTGGACAATTTAGCAAGAAACGTCATTGAAAAGTTGCAACATGATGGACTTCACAATTCTCTTGTGACATTGAGTCATTAGGAAATGTGATTCATGCTTGTTCTTATGTAAATGGTCTAGAAACCCTATCACAAATCCAAGTTGAAAGGGCTAAAGATCCTATTGGACCTAATACACACGTGTCTGGTGGCCCATTTAGAATAAGTGTTCCAAGACTTGGAGCAAGCTACTTCCCGTCACTTTTCACTGACATTTTCAGTCGTTATTGTTATTTTACTTGCTGAAACAAAACATGAGTGTTTGAAACCTTTAAGGTTATTTCAAAAAGAAGTAAAAACCAACTCGGGAATACCATTATTGTCACACGTTCTGATCGGTATGGAGGTGAATATTTGAGTCAAGAGTTTTTGGATCACTAAAGGAGCATGGATTATTGCCCATAGCGCACTCCTCCCACACGCACAAAACAATGGAGTGGTCAAAGGAGAAATCCGAACACTGCTAGACCTGGTACGATCAATGATGAGTCAAACTACTCTGCCAAAGGTTTTCTTTTTTTGGGATTATGCCCTAGAGACTGCTGCATCACGCATTCCTCAACTGGTTCCATCAAGAAGGTTGATAAGACACCATACGAATATGGCATGGGCAAGCCCCGAAGCTGTTTTACTGTAAGAGTCTTGGGTTGTGAGCGTTTGTTAAGCATGATACACTTACCACACTCTAACAAACTTGGACCCTAGAGTCGTATAAGTGAATCTTTGAAGGATACCCGAATTAAACAATGGGATATTCTTTCTAACGAGCCCATCAGAGAATAAGTGTTTGTTGCCTCAGATGCTGATTCTTTAATCTAAGCACTTGGTTCTGACAGCAAGTGGGAGTGGGAAGATCTTTGAATGTAATTCAAGAAAAGATACAAATCCTTCTGTAGACACTAGCTTAAATCATGAAGAGGATACTCATAGAAATTGGATGAACCTCAAATTGATATCAATCCCATTCGTAGACCACAAGGACCACGCAGTCCCCACATATCGATGTGTTTGCACATCGAAACTGAGGAACTTGAAAAAAAGTTAGGATCTCGGTGAACCCAGCTAACTAAAGAGCTGCAAATTGCAGGACTCCTGAATCCAAAGAAATGGCTTGATTGCGATGAATAGCAGGGGAAATGCAATCCATGAAAGACAATGATGTATGGGTCTTAGTTGAGCTTCCTCCCAATGCTAGAACCGTTGGTAGCAAGTGGCTTTTAAAGAAAAAGACTGACATGGATGGTGCAGTATACATCTTTAAAGCTCGTCTTGTAGCAAAGGGCTTCACTCAAACCTACTGGGTTGATTATGAAGAAACCTTTCTCACTTAGGAGACATTAGAGCTATAAGGATTCTCATAAGCTTATAGCCCGCTGTACTATGACTATGAAATATTGCTAAATGGATGTCAATAACGCTTTCTCAATGGACATCTTGCTGAGAATTCTATATGAGCAAACTGAGGTTTTTGTAATCCAAAATATCCTAACCATGTATGCAATACTTAAGCGATCCATTTATTGTGGACTGAAACAAGCATCAAGCAATGAAATAAAGAGATTTATGAATGAAATCCAGTAAATTCGTTTTTCACTCAAAATCCTGATGAGCCATGTGTATACCAAAAAGCTAGTGGGAGTTATGTCGCTATCCTAATTCTATATGTCGATGACATATTACTCATGGGGAAACAACATTCCAATGTTACAAGATGTAAAATCCTATCTTGGAAGAAGTTTTGCCTTATGAAGGATTTAGGGGATGCTGCATATATTCAGGAAGTCAATATCTACCGAGATAGGTCAAAGCGTTAAGTGGTTTAAATCAAAGTGCTTACATTAAAAATCTTGAAAAGATTTTATAATGGAAATTCCACGCGTGGAACAATCCTATGCAAATAAAACTTAAATTTGAGTAAGTCACAAGGTGCTTCAACGCCTGCTGAGAAACAGCGCATGCAAATAATCCCTACGACCTTCGCAATGGGAAAAACTATTATGTATGCTGTGAGATGTACTTCGCGACCTGATGTTGCGTTAGCATACAACATGACAAAGACCGATTACAACAGAATCCGGTGAATAACACAGGACTGCTAATACAAATATTCTTCATGAATCTCTCAATACTAATGATAGTTTCTGTTAATAAGGCGAAATTAGTAAACGAACAGCACAGAGTTTTCATGCTTCAAACCTTATTGCAAGGATATCTGACGGATGCTGACAACCTAAAAGTCGCAGACTGGATAAGTGTTCTTTCTAAAATGGAGGTGCTGTTGATTGGAACAGTAACAAAGACTAAAGTATTTTTGCAACCTCATCTATCAGATGCTGAATATATCGCTGCTATTGATGCAGTCGAAAGCGTCGCTGTGAAGGATTTCCGTAAATTCATTCTGGTCTTCATATGTATCCCACATATTGAAGAACCCATAAGTAAGTATTGTGAAAATACTGAGCCATAGCAATAGCGAAAGATGATAGGAGTCACAAAAGGTGTCAAGACCTTTTCGTCGCAAAAGTTCACTATCTGTCGCGAGACCATTAAATGGGTTGGAGTGAGGATAGGAAAAATGACACAGATGATAATTAGCTGACCCTTTCACAAAGGCCTTGGCATTTGCCTAAGCATATCCGAATTAACTAGGAATAAGCGGATTGTTTGCCAAGCTATATTTCATGTAACTCTGTGTTTGATTAGTAATAGGGATAATTTTAGAATTGTAAGACAGTTTTTAATTATTCTGATTGAAAAAGATACTTGGATTTGTTATCATTCAAATAACAACTGTTAATCAATATTTACATGTTTAATCATGAATGAGTTAAAAATCATTCTAAATAGTCCCATGTGTCCCGGTTAACAATAGGGAATATTGTATTTAAGGCACATGTTGAGTGTTGGTTATATTCTTTGAATTATGGCCGTTTCCCACCAAACTCCATATGTATTCACACGGGAGTCATATTGGATACCCCAAAATCCTTCGATCATTTACTTTTGGATCCCTGTCCTGAGTAAAATATCAAAAAATAGGTTTATAAAGATTGTCCCCTTAAAAAACTTGAAATGCAGAGCAAGTTCTGTATGTGTGGATTCACTTTTTGATTATAGATGACAAAACGCTGTCCGAGGAACAATGTAGTGATAAAAGCTTTTTTTCGGAGTGTATGTAAGCAATAAGCGCCACATAACACTTGTATCAATAATGGATTTGTTTCCTCACCACTTGAAATGTGTCAGAAAGATACCATTGGGCCTCTCCAGATTTAATCAGATATCAATACAATATCTATCATATTACAGTAACCAGGGCCGGCTTTGAGGGTGTGCAAGGTGGGCGACCGCACAGGGCCCCAAAAATTTTAGGGGCACCAAAATTTATCCCGTTAACAATTATGTGCATTATTTCTTAAAAACGATGACACTTTATATATAACGTTTCTTATCGCAGGGCCTCATTATGTAATTTCGCTCAGGGCCTTTAAAATTTTTATAAATTTAGAGACGGCCCTGATTGCTTGTAGTGGATGAATTATATGTTTCTAAGTTAACTCTTCTGTTACGTTTCTACAACACATGAATGTGTTGAGAATGACACTTAAAACATATATACCTTGTTATTCTGTTGGATTATGGTAGTCGAATGACACGAATACATTACGAATATATGTGAGCCTATTGGGGGCACACACGTTAATACACGGAGAATGTATTTATACTTCACAATATTAAAACGAAAAGGACTAATTCGACAATACACAAACCCAAGGGGTGCTTGGTTTGGCCGGTTCTCTATGGCTTTATGAGGAGGTGTTTGTGTCGAACTAGGAAACAATAGAAGCCGGTTTTAGGATTAGTAGAAGATGAAGTATATCGTGATAAGGAATGACTTGTTTCCTACTCTTATCACAACTAGGACTTGAGGGTTATAAATACCCCATGTCCCATACCTCATTCTACTTGACACATCTTTAAAACCTTCAACATATTTTCGGTTCTTATTTGTTTTCTTTGTTCCACCGATTACACATACCTTTCTCTAAGGGTTTGTTGGTTTTCGGTTCACATCTCACAACCGAGTTCGATTAAACATCCAAGGTTTTCATTCTTGTTTCTCTCCTAGCTCGACATACAAGAATAGTATACAAGGTGGTTGTTGTTTTTCTGTTCGAAGCTAATAAAACTCCAAAGAGTATTCGGGTTTGATTAGTTCGGTCACAAGGAATTTCGGTTCATATTAGGGCTTAGAAACCCTAATTCGGTTTGTTTGGTATTCGCATATCATCTCAAAGGGTGCGTTTGATATTCGATTAATACAAGGGTTGTACGTTCGTGAAGTTAAGCCTAGCATAGCTTAATACATTCGGTTGACGTGATTGTGTGAGCAACCGTAGAGGCAATTATTTTAATTGCTTGTTTCGTTTTCTTGATCAAATTATCAAAAGGTACGCGTTTCTATTTACCTTTTATTTTGTGTTAACCATATGCTATTACTAGGTCCTATCCGCTGCGTACTCGTGGCTAAACTAGTTACCTAGGTATTTAAATCCCAACAATGTCACGTTATAATCCTTTTAGAGGTTTAACCATTGTGCATGCCCTTTGATGTTTACTAGTAAGATAGGTGTATAATTACAATTACTAATTGTAGAAGTCACTTTCTAATAAATGCTACTAGCAGTAACGTTTTGATTTGAAATGTTTAAAAAAAATGTACCATCAATTGCTTGTTGCCATTGTTTACAAATTGGTAAACGCTAGTTGCTAGTTACTCCCCAACAACCTGTATGTTTGCTGCCAAAAATATCCATAGCATCTCAAACGCTACCTATTAGTTGATTTTTAGTTTCATGTGTCTTCATTAAGCTATATACAACAGCATACACGTGTGCCCTAATTACAAAATTCATGGCCTTTGTTAGCTGTAATAACAACATATTATTTATGCTTGTTTTCAAAGATTTTATTAATTGCGGATTCTACATTTTTACTAGTATGGATTAATGTAATCTTTTGATTATGAATCTTAGTATGCATGATTATTAAGATCTCTAAATTGTTTTTTACGCGCCAAAAATTATTAATAAGTCCATATGACTCACATGATGATGTTATATATGTAGTCTAAATTATTTTACACTCCAATGTTATGCTCATGAGTTGACCAACCATTTTGTTTTTCGAGGAAACTGTTTTAGTAAAAAATTCATAAGACTAAACTATTGAAACTTGTTTTTCATGAATTAAAAACTTAGACCTATGGGACTCATAGGGAAGTACGGCACATCCACCTAGAACAGACTATAATAGAAATTTAAGCGGGTATTTTACTTAATTTCCCTAAAGAAATAAGGTTTATAATATACGCTTCGCGCTGACCTATTTTCTTCTCCCTCTTTGCTATTCGATTGGAGTTACCTGAACCATGGAATGTCACTAACAGTGACATTATTAAAAGTTTTAAAATTTGTGTGACAAAGATGTTTACATGCTTCTTTGTACAAACGTTTTGACAATCCACATTTATGTGCTATACCCCTAGAAATTTTAATGTCTATACCACCCAATCGTAGAACAATCACTTGCAATAGTTTGAGCCTCATGGTCAACCCTGACCCATACCACCCATGGTGATTTTCGTCTACTGGTCAGACCTTGAACGATTTTCACAAGTTTCTCGTTTGGTCACTTAAATCGAGTCACTTGTCAGTATACCCTGGAATCTCCGAGGCAAAATAAGATACTTAAACATGCTCGTAACATTATTAACATGCTGACTAATGTTTTGACAACATCATAAATCAAAAGAGTTGTCATTAACTTACACTTAAATCGCTCAAGACGCATACCTCATTGCCCCACTTGTTTTAGCATCCTTGAGCAGAAACCTTTGTAATAAGTGGGTCGCAAGTTGGATCTTAGTCTTAATTAGTAAATTGATTGTAGATAATTCTATTAAAGAAATTTATTATCGAAAAATACAATTGTTTGAACTTTTATTGTAGATGACTACCCCATCAGTCGACAACAATTCCCGTTTCAAAGTTTCTTCGAGAACAAAAACTCACTGGACCCAACTTAATCATTGGATTGATACAGACAACTACGTTTGTACTTCAACTGAAGACAGGAATATTACTTGAGCATCCTATTCCTGTTTGAACAGCAAATTCCTCCATGAGGACCTTGCACTCATGCTGCAAGGGTTTAAAGGCCAAAAAGAAGTTCCTATGCTCATGTGTTGACGCAAATAGGACCTAATATCCCAACGATAATCTATCTCATCTTGGTGCTTATGACATAGCTCCAGGAAACTAAAAGCTATGTTTTCCAAACAATCTGAACAGAACTCTGCAGACTGTGAGAGAATTTCACACTTGCAAGCAGAGTGAAGGTCCAATCTGTAGCTCCCACGTTCAAAGATGAAGGGCACATTGACAACTTAGAGCGACACGTCAACCAGTTGAGACAAAACCTTGATGAGTCTATCTTAGTCTCTCTCAATAATGCTTTTACCAGCTTCGTGCAAATTTCAATAACACGACATGGGGAAGACCGTGAATGACAACATGAACCTGCTTACGTGCTGCATGAAGAATCGCTTGCAAAGAAAGATGCTAATCCTGCACTTTTCATGCAATACGAGCCAAGGAAGGTTTCAGAAAACACAGAAAAATAAACCGCACAAAGCTGGTAGCGGAGGTAAAGGCAAATGATAGAACAATAAGATGGGCTATGCTCATAACAATGTTCCATTTGCTCCTAAACGCTAAGACTTCCTCCACCACCTAAGAAGATAACCCAGCAAAGGAACGCCATTTGTCACCAATGTGGTGAAGTTGGGCACTTGGAGAAGGAAACTGACCCGTTAAGCTCGCCGAGTAATGAAAAAAGAGAAGCTACCCATCAGGAGCTAGCCCCTTCAGTATTTTCACCATAGAACTCTACCTCATTCCATTAAAATCATGGATTATGACACTGGTTGTGGTATCATATTTTGTATTACAACTCAGGGTTCTACGGTGAATAGGAAGCTAAACCTGGCGCATTAAGTCTGTACGTTTGGCGATGGTCAGCGGGCAGCCGTTGAAACAATGGAACATATCATTTAAGCTCCCTGATTGGATTGAGTTTATAGTCTTGAACTCTTGTCATTATGCTCCCTCAATCACTAGAGGTGTTATTTTCAGTTTTTCGCGTTTTGTTTGACGATGGATTATTAATTCTTTTGATGAAAACAATTATTTCATTTCAAAGGATAATCTAGTTTATTTTATGCTTTTTCCACGGGATGGCATTTTTGAAATTGATATGTCATGTACAATACAAACGATAGTTCTATGTTATGCAATTCTAATAAAAGAGCCAAAATTAATTTTAGACTCTTCATTCTCTACTTGTGGCAAACACTGTCGTCTTGGACAATTTAGCAAGAAACGTCATTGAAAAGTTGCAACATGATGGACTTCACAATTCTCTTGTGACATTGAGTCATTAGGAAATGTGATTCATGCTTGTTCTTATGTAAATGGTCTAGAAACCCTATCACAAATCCAAGTTGAAAGGGCTAAAGATCCTATTGGACCTAATACACACGTGTCTGGTGGCCCATTTAGAATAAGTGTTCCAAGACTTGGAGCAAGCTACTTCCCGTCACTTTTCACTGACATTTTCAGTCGTTATTGTTATTTTACTTGCTGAAACAAAACATGAGTGTTTGAAACCTTTAAGGTTATTTCAAAAAGAAGTAAAAACCAACTCGGGAATACCATTATTGTCACACGTTCTGATCGGTATGGAGGTGAATATTTGAGTCAAGAGTTTTTGGATCACTAAAGGAGCATGGATTATTGCCCATAGCGCACTCCTCCCACACGCACAAAACAATGGAGTGGTCAAAGGAGAAATCCGAACACTGCTAGACCTGGTACGATCAATGATGAGTCAAACTACTCTGCCAAAGGTTTTCTTTTTTTGGGATTATGCCCTAGAGACTGCTGCATCACGCATTCCTCAACTGGTTCCATCAAGAAGGTTGATAAGACACCATACGAATATGGCATGGGCAAGCCCCGAAGCTGTTTTACTGTAAGAGTCTTGGGTTGTGAGCGTTTGTTAAGCATGATACACTTACCACACTCTAACAAACTTGGACCCTAGAGTCGTATAAGTGAATCTTTGAAGGATACCCGAATTAAACAATGGGATATTCTTTCTAACGAGCCCATCAGAGAATAAGTGTTTGTTGCCTCAGATGCTGATTCTTTAATCTAAGCACTTGGTTCTGACAGCAAGTGGGAGTGGGAAGATCTTTGAATGTAATTCAAGAAAAGATACAAATCCTTCTGTAGACACTAGCTTAAATCATGAAGAGGATACTCATAGAAATTGGATGAACCTCAAATTGATATCAATCCCATTCGTAGACCACAAGGACCACGCAGTCCCCACATATCGATGTGTTTGCACATCGAAACTGAGGAACTTGAAAAAAAGTTAGGATCTCGGTGAACCCAGCTAACTAAAGAGCTGCAAATTGCAGGACTCCTGAATCCAAAGAAATGGCTTGATTGCGATGAATAGCAGGGGAAATGCAATCCATGAAAGACAATGATGTATGGGTCTTAGTTGAGCTTCCTCCCAATGCTAGAACCGTTGGTAGCAAGTGGCTTTTCAAGAAAAAGACTGACATGGATGGTGCAGTATACATCTTTAAAGCTCGTCTTGTAGCAAAGGGCTTCACTCAAACCTACTGGGTTGATTATGAAGAAACCTTTCTCACTTAGGAGACATTAGAGCTATAAGGATTCTCATAAGCTTATAGCCCGCTGTACTATGACTATGAAATATTGCTAAATGGATGTCAATAACGCTTTCTCAATGGACATCTTGCTGAGAATTCTATATGAGCAAACTGAGGTTTTTGTAATCCAAAATATCCTAACCATGTATGCAATACTTAAGCGATCCATTTATTGTGGACTGAAACAAGCATCAAGCAATGAAATAAAGAGATTTATGAATGAAATCCAGTAAATTCGTTTTTCACTCAAAATCCTGATGAGCCATGTGTATACCAAAAAGCTAGTGGGAGTTATGTCGCTATCCTAATTCTATATGTCGATGACATATTACTCATGGGGAAACAACATTCCAATGTTACAAGATGTAAAATCCTATCTTGGAAGAAGTTTTGCCTTATGAAGGATTTAGGGGATGCTGCATATATTCAGGAAGTCAATATCTACCGAGATAGGTCAAAGCGTTAAGTGGTTTAAATCAAAGTGCTTACATTAAAAATCTTGAAAAGATTTTATAATGGAAATTCCACGCGTGGAACAATCCTATGCAAATAAAACTTAAATTTGAGTAAGTCACAAGGTGCTTCAACGCCTGCTGAGAAACAGCGCATGCAAATAATCCCTACGACCTTCGCAATGGGAAAAACTATTATGTATGCTGTGAGATGTACTTCGCGACCTGATGTTGCGTTAGCATACAACATGACAAAGACCGATTACAACAGAATCCGGTGAATAACACAGGACTGCTAATACAAATATTCTTCATGAATCTCTCAATACTAATGATAGTTTCTGTTAATAAGGCGAAATTAGTAAACGAACAGCACAGAGTTTTCATGCTTCAAACCTTATTGCAAGGATATCTGACGGATGCTGACAACCTAAAAGTCGCAGACTGGATAAGTGTTCTTTCTAAAATGGAGGTGCTGTTGATTGGAACAGTAACAAAGACTAAAGTATTTTTGCAACCTCATCTATCAGATGCTGAATATATCGCTGCTATTGATGCAGTCGAAAGCGTCGCTGTGAAGGATTTCCGTAAATTCATTCTGGTCTTCATATGTATCCCACATATTGAAGAACCCATAAGTAAGTATTGTGAAAATACTGAGCCATAGCAATAGCGAAAGATGATAGGAGTCACAAAAGGTGTCAAGACCTTTTCGTCGCAAAAGTTCACTATCTGTCGCGAGACCATTAAATGGGTTGGAGTGAGGATAGGAAAAATGACACAGATGATAATTAGCTGACCCTTTCACAAAGGCCTTGGCATTTGCCTAAGCATATCCGAATTAACTAGGAATAAGCGGATTGTTTGCCAAGCTATATTTCATGTAACTCTGTGTTTGATTAGTAATAGGGATAATTTTAGAATTGTAAGACAGTTTTTAATTATTCTGATTGAAAAAGATACTTGGATTTGTTATCATTCAAATAACAACTGTTAATCAATATTTACATGTTTAATCATGAATGAGTTAAAAATCATTCTAAATAGTCCCATGTGTCCCGGTTAACAATAGGGAATATTGTATTTAAGGCACATGTTGAGTGTTGGTTATATTCTTTGAATTATGGCCGTTTCCCACCAAACTCCATATGTATTCACACGGGAGTCATATTGGATACCCCAAAATCCTTCGATCATTTACTTTTGGATCCCTGTCCTGAGTAAAATATCAAAAAATAGGTTTATAAAGATTGTCCCCTTAAAAAACTTGAAATGCAGAGCAAGTTCTGTATGTGTGGATTCACTTTTTGATTATAGATGACAAAACGCTGTCCGAGGAACAATGTAGTGATAAAAGCTTTTTTTCGGAGTGTATGTAAGCAATAAGCGCCACATAACACTTGTATCAATAATGGATTTGTTTCCTCACCACTTGAAATGTGTCAGAAAGATACCATTGGGCCTCTCCAGATTTAATCAGATAAATGAATGGCCGTTCCCAAAGGGAATGCAAGATGTATTCTTGATTACATTTGGTAATCTAATTATTTCTTAACTGAGAAACTTAATGTTAAAACTATATGGAATGACTTAAGTATCCATATCCATGGTTTAACGGGTAATCCTGTAACAATGTGATATTATAAAAGCAAAGAAATGTTATAACCATATAAATTACTGAGATTGTATTTGAAATCTCTATCTCATAATACTCCTAATAAAAAACATAATTGTGTGGGTGCTATAGACTTTTCCAATTAAAGTTATAAGTTGTTAGGTGCTATACACTTCCGACACGCCAAGTGGGAGCTGTTTGGATTAGGTAGTGACGAGAAGAGACAACGAATACATACAGGAGTATTGACCAGGAGCCTAAAGGGGGCACAACAACGTTAAAACACGAGCAATTTAATTTAATATACTTCACAAATATTAAAACGAAAAGGACTAATTCGACAATACACAAACCCAAGGGGTGCTTGGTTTGGCCGGTTCTTTGTGGCTTAAGGAAGTGATGTTTGTGTCGAACTAGGAAACAAAAGAAACCGGTTTTAGGATTAGTAGAAGATGAAGTATATTGTGATAAGGAATGACTTGTTTCCTACTCTTGTCACAACTAGGACTTGAGGGTTATAAATACCTATGTCCCATACCTCATTCTTCTCGACATATCCTTAAAACCTTCAACATATTTTCGGTTCTTATTTGTTTCTTTGTTCCACCGATTACACATATCTTTCTCTAAGGGTTTGTTGGTTTTCGGTTTACTTCTCACAACCGAGTTCGATTAAACATCCAAGGTTGTCATTCTTGTTTCTCTCCTAGCTCGACATACAAGAATAATATACAAGGTGGTTGTTGGTTTTTCTGTTCGAAGATAATAAAACTCCAAAGAGTATTCGGGTTTGATTTATTCGGTCACAAGGAATTTCGGTTCATATTAGGGTTTAGAAACCCTAATTCGGTTTGTTTGGAATTCGCATATCATCTCAAAGGGTGCGCTTGATATTCGATTGATACAAAGGTTGTTAGTTTGTGAAGTTAAGCCTAGCATAAGCTTAATACATTCGGTTGACGTGATTGTGTGAGCAACCGTAGAGGCAATTATTTTAATTGCTTGTTTCGTTTTCTTGATCATATTAACAAAAGGTACGCGTTTCTATTTACCTTTTATTTGTGTTAACCATATGCTATTACTAGGTCCTATCCGCTGCGTACTCGTGGCTAAACTAGTTACCTAGGTATTTAAATCCCAACATATTCAACATTCTTAAATGATTTTATAACGTATTAAAAGGGTTCTACACATGAGATATGTACTCTTTATTTGGAGCTTCAATGCGTGTGTATTGAGATGTATTAATGAGGCTTTTCAACTAAATATATATGTTTAAGCGTATAAGATATTGCATAACTGATGCAATAGGTGTCTTAAACTTGAGATAACTATTCTAAGCATATATCTATGTTTGTTTCATTAATTTTTTTACTTTACTATTTGAGTTGTTGTCAAATTGTACAAGTATGTAGAAAAGGAAACAAGCACTAAAATATGATATTGTGAAGGAAACAAATTGTACAAGTTGTTGTCAAATTGTACAAGTCGGTGTCAAAAGCTCTTAAAGGTGGACCACAATATCGATTCAAGGGAATCATATTTGTTATAGCCAGTGCCTCGAAAATTTCCGCTACATGCGAATGGTTAGTTGTCTTGTGACCATGATTTGTTAGTGTTTTCTTTTTCACAAAAACTATGCTGAACTACTGCATGGTTGAGTCGAGGAGTAAGTCACCAAGAAGGTGTGGCTAAAATTGAGAACACAAGCTATGACCGTGAAACTATCCTTATTACTGTTGAAGGATACATTCAAAGTGGGATGTATCGACAAGCTTAGGGAGAATGTCACTACATAGCTGAGTATATAGTGGTGGTGTCTAGCAAAATATAACCATTAGCATGGTGGCTTATGTTTCATTTTTATACTATCTTCGTTTTAAACAAAAGTAATTGTTTATTATGATATATGTTATTTTATTTTATTTTGAAGTGTTCATGCAAATTAACTTTTGCGCATTAAATACACTTGATTTGGAAGACTTTAACATACGACTATGGGTGTTTGGGATTGCTTATTGAAAATAGATAATGCGTTTTGAAAACGGATAATCAGTTAATCAGCTATTACAAAACGTGATTTTGAAATTTAGTGTTTGAATTTGATTATATGGTATGATAACGCAATAATCAGATAATCAGTTTTTTGAGTGTTTGGCAAACCAGATTGTTTAATGACCTAATGAGTAAAATGACAAAAATAGACATTGCTGTATATTAATGTATAATATATATAGACATTGCTGTACATTGTTGTATATTAATGTATAATATATATAATTTTTACAGTAAAATGACAAAAATAGACATTGTTGGGCATGTGCGTCTTCCGCGAACTTTTGAAGTTGCGGATTCGAGGTGTGAACGGATCCACATCTTCGCAGGTCCAGGGTACGGCCAGGTCATCTTCATCTATCAGCTCGCGCCTTTTCGTCATTGACTTCTAGTGTCCTCTGTTACTGGTACTGCTTTCTGATCCACGAGATGATGGGGATTCACTTTCCCTCCGTCTTTTTACGCTTCGGAATCGATCTCCGTCACGAGATCGATCTCTATACTTGGTCTTGGTCTCCTGAGAGTAAGTATCACCATACGATTCTTCGGCGCTCCGGGAGCGTTCTTCGATTCGGGGACGTTCCCTTCTGGGGTGATGACCTCTACTGTGGGAGGGATCTCTCGAGTCCGTCCTGCTTGGCCCGGACTTTGTTGTACTTGGCGAGTAGGTATTACTAAGTCTCTCATGCACGCTCTTCCTTCGGTGGCTCAGGCGGCTAAACACGTTTCTGTCGTCGCGCCTTTCGCGACCGCGAGTCCTGGATCTCTCAGGATAGACTCTCGTAGGCGAGTTTTCTGCCCTTGAGTTTAAGGAATTCTCCCTTTCTCTTCGTGTTCTCTTGTTGTTTTCTCCAAAGTTTAGTCTGGTTTGGACTTCTTTTCGCTTGTCACGCCGTGCCTTATCCATAATGATCGGCAGGATGTCTTCGTAGTATTCTTCGCAGAAGTCCACGATGTTCACCCCGGGTGCGGCGTCTGGCGCCTTTTCTTTGTTTGTAGTTTTCGTGACAGTAGTCACAATGGGGGTTGCATTAGCCATTGCACTCATTCTGGTGAGAGTAATTCCTAGTGTTGGGTCCCACGGATGGCGCCAACTTGTTGATACAAAAGTTGGGTTGGGTCTAGTTTGATCCGAATAGGCTGCTATTCGGGTGTAGAGTACCTTGTTCTTGTACCAAGTGAATTTGTTGAAGGACCCTGCACAAGGAAATAAACACCGTTAACCTTATCGTGGGAGCGGATCCCACGATTGGACTCCGGCGTGAGAGTAAGTGTATGATCTTGAGGGAGTAATCGAATGTAATTAGGGTTTTTGAGATACCTGTACCAATGATAATTACGTTCCTTTTATAAGTCGAATACCCTTTAGGGTTTTCGTATTTTCCGGCCCAAGATACGGCCGATAGTTTAGGGATTCGACATTATCCTGAATCCTTTTAAATAAGTTAAAACAAATCATTCTAATTTAATTAGATATCCTTGGAGAGATTTAAGCGTGCAGTCCGCGTTCACGAATAGTGTTTTTTAGTAGCCGCGACCCGCGAGCCCAACCAGTCCGGTGCCGCATACAGTCGGAAGGTCCAATATCAGTCACAAGCCCACAATAATGATGTGTGGGTCGGGTCGATCCATACTATACCTCATCAGTATTCACAAAATAAGTTGTTTCCTTGAATGTGTCAGAAACAACTATATGATCCACTTCATGAAGGAAGTGAATATCATTGCCTCGATTTGGCAATATAAGACGTTAAGAGGATTAAAGATCTAATACCTTGAGATTCCATTGTGATGGAATGTGTAGACATATGTGAGAATGGCCATTAACGACATGTTTGTCAAGTAAGCTAGAAACTTGAGTGTGACACTACTAAGACTCTGACGAGAGACTTAGTGAGTGTTTATGGAAAGATTGACAAGTTGTGTAAAATTGTCAGATATCTCCATTAAGCCTCTGACGAGAGACTTAATGAGAGTTGATTGAGGCATGAGTTTGAAACCATTGAGAACCGGTTAGTGATAGAAATACCACTTGGTTGTAGTGCTCCTACATTACGAGTTTAATGGGTAATAACGAAATCACTTATCACTAGAAGATGCTATCAATCTATTGACTCATGTATAGCAAAGATAGCATGACGTTGCCGAGAATGAGGTCGAGATTATTCTCTTAACAAAGTTTTGAGGCGTCTTAGCAACAAAGACGTTAGAGTAGCTTTGCCTATATGACCTAGAAGTGGTGCCGCCTTGAATGGAGAGTTGTGGTTTCTCTCTTAGAGGGTTATGAAACAAGATTTAAGCGCATGGCCGTATTCGCGCTCAGTTTGAGAATGAGATAGTTAAAATGGGAAGTGTGTAGAAGTTTGTTGTGTGAGATCATTAAGGTTCGATGGTTTAATTCCTTAGGACACCATTGAATCGATTTCACTTTACATGCTTCGAGTAAACGGAGGTTTAATCGTAATGACACTTTCGTGACACAACCCATTAGAGTAGTAGAAAACTTTCCAACCTGGTGGGGGATTGTTGGAACTTTTGATGAGCTTGGCAAGTTTTAATATACTGAAGCATAATGTACAAATGGTCTATGCGGTGACACATTGTATAATAGTAGTAGCTTGTGATACAAGTTGTCAATGCAAAAACTACCAACAGATATGTAGAGTATGTGTGTGTGATATTGATATAGTCAATGAGAAAAACAAGGGAGAGTCAGCCCTTGATCTCAACTCTTTTGACATGACTGAGATCATGGTGACCATCTCTAAGTGCCCTATATAAGTGTGTATTTGTTAGCCTTAAAAATATTGAGTCGAACAAGAAGTTTGTTCATTAGGAATATTAGGTCTCGGTCATTTACTATTTATATGTTGTAGTAGGATAGAAGGGTAAACGGGCTCGTGAAAGTAAACTAATATTGTATGCGTTTTGGACTAAGGTCCAATGTAATTCCGAGCCCGACCCAAGTTAACATTAAACCCGACCCATGCCAAAAGCCCATTCGGCCACAAGGGTATAAATTCTCCTCTCCAAGTGTGGAGAGGGTGTTGGTTCTCTTTGTATTTTCACATAGTTAATTCAACCACTCTTTTCTTCTCTTTATTTCTCTCTCTAACTTCTCTCTAAAATTCTTCCTTTTCTCCTATCTTATTTTCTTTGATTCTACCATGGTGAAGTGAAAGCGTTATTGAGCTGACATTTGGTATCATACGCCTCGGATGGGTC
>BQNB010105193.1:9942-23658 GCA_026074375.1 Tanacetum coccineum
CTGTTGTTGTCATCTATGGACCAAAATATCTGTTCTGGGGTCAGATTTCTTTGGAGAGCAAAGGTTGCAAGAAAGTTCTCTTTCGAGTAATCAGGAGGGGCAATCCTAACTTTATTTTCCACACATAGAGGGCTTTGCATTTTCAACAACATTCTATTCCTAGTTATCTCAGCTAACTCATGCGTATCCTCTGAGTCATGTATGACAGTGGGTGTATGATTGGTAGTGACAAGTACATGACCATTATACAGAGCAGACTGAGCTTGCTTTGCACGAGCGAGACATACGGGATTTTTGTAGCTTATTGCTACCTTGTGCTTTTCATCATAAAATGATTTTGGTTTACACAACATGTGAACTGTTTGAATAGAGTGACCCTGTTTGTATAATCTATCTTCAATATTTTCTTTTAGCTTCTTTAAGTCCAAAAACTCTTCAAGGAATTTGTCTTCTTTTTGTTTAAAATCCTTTTTCAAAAGTGTTACTTCTTCTGTCTTTGACTTATAATGGTCAACTGTAGAACTAAGGAGTATTTGTGCTGAATGAAGTTCAGATTTTAAAGAAGTTTCCTTTCTGTTTCGGTCCGAGATGATTATTCTCATTTGTTCATCAATTTTTCGTTCTCTATCAGTTAATTCAAACTTTGCCCGTTTTTCATATTCCCCGACCAGTTCCTTATATCTCGCAAGTTCAGAGGTCACTGAGTCATTCATTACCATGTCTGGCTTATTTGCTAATCTACTTTGTACACCCTGTTCATGCATTTCATCGAGAATAGACATTAGTGCATCATTTCGTACAGAAGATGCATTACATTGTACAACATGTTCTTCGTTGTCTTCCACATACTGATCATACGGAATAATATTACTATCACTCGTATAGTCAGCATCAGAGTCAACAACGTAGTTGTGTTGTACATCGTTTTGCATCTCGTGTACTTCATGATACTCATCCATATGATCTACAAAGGGTGTCATGATCTGTACCTCAGAGGAGTCTTTGAGTCAATTTTATGTCCGGACTTCATCGTAGAATTCGATCTATCCGATGTGAGATTTGTCATGAACATGGTCTGTGTGATGGGACCCTCGTCAACATCAGAGTCGAATGCATCACATTCATCTAGCTTCAAAGACATGGTCCACATTGGAAGTTGCCAATTCATTTGGGTGAATCATCCATATCATCATCAAAGTTGGTAACCTGTTCTCCTGCAAGAAACAACGACTGTTCTTCATCCAGTACTGCTCCACTCTCCTGGGCTTGCATTAGTAGCATCTTGTCCTTGAAGTAGTCTGAATCTTGAAGTCGCTTTGGCCTTGGACATTCTCGTGCTATGTGCCTTAGTCCGTTACAGTTGTAGCCACTGTTGGGTTTCGCTTGATCCAGGATTAATAGTGCCTCCTCTGTCTGACCTCCTTCCAGTCCAGCTACACCATTTTCTTGCTTTGTTCTCTGAAAATGGTCTTCCTTGATTATTCGCATTGCATCTTCCTCACGGGGACATCTTGAACCACAACTTTTCCCGTCTTGAACATAGCTTTATGTACCTTGATTAGACGACGCCTCTACGTTGATTGTTTGTTTGGAGGAAGGTGTGATTTGTACTATTGAGTGGATGGAGGGCAAGTGAGTTGGATAAACTTTCAATCAAGTTTTTTGTTGACGAACTTCCTGAGTCCATTTGAAAGTTGTCAGAAGGATATGGTTCTGTTGCGGATTAAGGAGACTTGGATGATTGGGTGGATATGCTGAACTGAGGCGTCCGACACTGTGCCACGGATATTATTGGTTGACAGAAACCTTTTCCTTCATAATTCTATTCTCATTCGCATGCACCTCTGCTGCTTTAAGTAGGTCATACAACTGATCCAAAGTTTTTGACTCTTTCACCTCTTGTTAAGTTTTGATCTTCCAGTTATGAATCTACTACCACTCAGGTAACATGTTGTTCACAAACTTTGAGTTAAGCTGCATCCTGGGCATGGTCATCTTGATGTTTCTCAAGTCAATTAATGAGATTCGTAAACCTAACGTTAGTTATCTTAGACTGGTTTTCCCTTTGATTTGACGAAAAGTGTTCAAATTCATCATATAATAGCGATTCCCTTGTCATCCTTTGTAATCGAACTTCCAGAATCTTCTTCACGTTTTTCCCAATTGTCTTTTTGGCGTCAGTTATAGGAGATTGATGGAGTGAGTAGATGTCCTTTGGAAATACCTTGAAGTAGGATATCTGGTGCACGAATGTAGCTTGTATTCTTTCCTTTTTCTTCAGTGAAAGGTCGTTTAAGGGACTCTAGCACGTACTGGAACTTTGTTGACCGCACCACCTCAGTTCCTCCAGTAATAACCTCTGAGACCGTTCCCATATGAAATGGTTTCTCTGATGGAATGCGTAATTTCTCTTCATTATCATTTCCCTAGATGTACAGAACGGTTAGTTGTTGCCCGGATTCAAAGTCTGTTTATCAAGCATTGGTGGGGTTGTATCAGAAACGGCAACACGGTATGTCTTCTTGCATACTAGACATCTTGTTTTATTATGAATGATATGTTTACGGATCAATGATTAGTGAGTGTACGTTAAAAGTGGTGAGGTTAACGTATTTATCTTTTGTTTTAAGAGTTATTATTAATTTCTCGAGTTTGGAAATTATTTCAAATTTCTAATGACTAAGTAGCCAAAACTCGCCGCCCAGAGGCTAACCAAACCGCTGCAAAGATATAGGCAAACTGCTGGTGGAGATTTTATGGCAACTCGTTCAGAACATATCGCTGTAAGCAACCACCGCGAAGAAGGAATTACCAAAACCGCCGTCTAGCTTGTTCTTATAGATGGATTAGACAATGTTTACTTAATAAAGTTGGTGTCTATTTGTAAAAATCCTACCTTCCAAGCCTCGACGCATATGCTTGGCATGCTCACTCTTGTTTCTTTTCTTATTGTATCTTAAAAACCAAATGCTATGCTCTTTTACTTTTCCTTCAAATGTTGATGTATATCATTAATATATTGCAGAGTTTTGGTTTTGCAGAGTTAATTATGTCATAATAAACTTATATAAGCCAAAAACTTTCAAAATAAGCCACAAAAAGTGAGCTTATGAAACACAAGCTCAAAACCAAATAAGCCATAAGTCGGCTATATAAGCATTGATGGAATATAGACGGGGCAAGAGAGGGTCCCGTCACCCCTCCCCTCTAATTTTTTTTAAATCGTCATATATATTTGACTTTGAAAATCTCCCTTCTCTGCATAGAATGAAGTAATTTCGGAAATGTATATGTATGTAGTGCTCAGTCTTTACTAAACTGAGAATCTACTCCATTGTTTATCGGTTTTACCACTTTTATTTGTTAGCTATAAAATGTATCTGATCCATATTTAAAATTGTATAGCTTTTTTCTTTGGATGTTATTAAACATGTCATCTTTAGTTGTTGTTGTTGTTTAGTATTTACAGTAGTAATAATGCTGTTTAGTATCTATAGTAGTAATTACTTTAAAACATAATATTAGCTCACTAATGTTTTTATTTGAGTCATTGAGTGTGTAAAAGGTGTTATAAAGCTTAATACACAAAAATTTTGTTTAGATTTTATATATTATGCTACATCATCTATAACTAACATATCTCTTGAATAACAGCAGATATGGTGAGATGAAGAGGTGGGATCACTAGAAGAGGGCTTCTCTCATATGCTCGTCCTAGAACAGCCGATGAGTTTCTAACTAATCCAACTTTCAATGGTGATATGCCGAGAGAAAGGGGAGGGATTAGAAGAAGAGTATGTCTCTCGTATGCTCCTCATGAAACAAGGAATAAGATTCTTGATGATTCGACTTCTAATGGTGATATGCCAAGAGGAAGGGGAGGGAACACAAGAAAAAGAGGTCTCTTGTATGCTCCTCAAGGAATAGGGGATGAGATTGTTAGTGATTCAACTTCCAATGGTATTGGCAATGAAACATCCCGTGAAAATGTGGTTGTGACAAATTCAATCTCTCGATCAACTATTGAAAGCTCACAGAATCTGTTACTTACAAAAGGCAAAAAAACAACTCTCTATTGTGAATGGATTGTAAGTATAAGGGCTACTATTTGAATAAATGATTACACATTTTCATGTGATTATATTAATTTTATCATCATTATATTATAACAACCTTAAAAATTAAAGTCAATGTTTACGAGTAATCACAAAGATTTTCAACGAAAGAATTGATGATGGAGCCTTCACGTGGACAAAGGTGTGTTGGGTGCAAACCCAATCCCACATCGGTAGAATAAGTAAACTGAAGATGGGTTTCACACTTATAAATACCCCTCTTATTGTAATTGTAAACTAAGATCTGGGTGTGTGTGTATTGTACCCCATGCAGTTTGGCACGGGTCGTGCAATTTGGCATGGGGCGTGCAGTTTGGTATGGGCCGTGCAGTTTGGCACGGATCGTGCAGTTTAGCACAATCGTTAAGTTTGGAACGAGCCTAAGTAGTTTAGCTCAGAGCTTAATAATATCTCTCTGGTTTGATCTCGTGGACTGCCACGACTATCCTAGTCGTGGATACCACGTTATATCTTGTATCGATTATATTTTGTAGTTACTTTTCGTAAGCCTTGTTTGTATTCTTTGTTTGTTCGAGAGAGGTGTGTGCATGAGCTATATACCGTACAGAGGTATGTACATAGGTGTGTGCAGGTGTGATATACCCTATCAAAGTGGTATCAAGAGCCAGGTTACGATAAACAAAGGCAGAAGACAGGAAGTTAAAGATCGACAATATGATAGTTATGATTTCGGTTTCTATAAGATGTCGATCGAAGACTCTCTATATCATAAGAAGATTTAGGAGCTTTGGCAAAAGCCAAACCTACAGGTATGAAGGCTTTGTTATTATTATCTTCGTAGCCCTAGAGTTGGTCAAGCACTGTTATAGCAATTAGTGGTTCGTGTAGAACTACTAAGCTAATGTTTAAAGGGATTTGAGATTTGATTCTTTGTTGAAGATAACCGTCGGAAGACATCTAGGGAATATATAAATTATTTGTTAAGTGCAGAGGACAGATATAGGGGCAGAGGGTATGATAGAGGGCAGGAAGCAGAACAGAAACAAGTCAAAATCATGGAAGATAAGAGAGATAGAGTACAGGCAGAATATCACGTGTTGGAATTGCACCAGAAGGGCCACTTTCAGAATCATTATTCGAAGCTTGTAGCCTCCAGGGATAAGGAGGTTAACATGGCAGTTGGAGACTCTGATAACGCATTGGTTTGTTGCGTTGAGAATACGGCCGAGGACAGTATTGCATTCTGGTGCATCATTCCATACTACCTATTGCAAAGAAGAGTTAGAAATGTTCAAGCTACGCTCCGGTAAGGTTCGTTTAGCAAATGACATGACTCTAGACATTGCAAGCGTTGGGGATGTTGTCCTCAAAACTTCTTTTGGTACAAGTTGGACTCTGAAGGATGTTAGGTACATTCCAGGCCTAAAGAGAAGGTTAATCTCATATGGGCAGCTTGATGAGGAAGGTTACCACGTAGGCTTCGGATACCAGCAGTAGAAGGTTACTAAAGGTAGTTCGGTGGTAGCTCGTGGGAACAAATGTGAAAGCTTGTATATAGTTGAGGTACACCCCTAGGGATTGGCCTATTTATTAATGGTAGTGGCAGTGTAGTTGTGTAACACCAGAGACTTGATGATATAAGCAGGATTGGTATGAGCATGTTAGCTTCCAAAAGCAACGTTACAGATGTACAAAAGGTATATATCTACTTCTGTAAGCCAGGTGGTATGGGAAAGCAGAAGAATCTTTCTTTCATAATGTCAATGAAGACAAGAAAACTGAAGAGGTTAGAGCAAGTTCATACAGAAGGCTGTGGCCCTACATTTAATACATCAATCTGAGGATCTCGCTACTATGATACTGTTATCGAAGTCTGCAGCAGGAGTTGCGGTAGCAGGAGTTGCGGTAGGTATAATGCAAACCTTCAGGTGAAGTATTTAAAGTTCAATAATGGTGGAGAGTATAAAAGCTGACTGATTAAGTTTTATGTCAAGAACGGGATTATGATGCTAAAAATGGTCCCGGAAACACCTCTATAGTTTTGTGTTGTTGAAAGATTAAGCCGAACATTCAGATCAGAGAGCATGGGGATTCGTGTAGAGGCTTTGAAGATGTTATGGGCAGATTCAGTTATTACGACCTACTTAATCTATCGCATACCCTACGTTCCGATAGGGCTGCGTATTCCAGAGGAGTAATGGCAAGGGAAGAATACTAGTCTCGCACACTTGAAGGTATTTGGTTGTGACTCATTTGTTAAAGTGAAAGATGTTTGCGAAAAGCCATGAAATGTACATTCATAGGCAGCGGCTCAAATGAAATACGATACAACTTTAGGGATACGAAGAGTCACCGGGTTATCTGAAGCAGAGATATTACATTTATGGACTCGATTTATAGAGCTAGGTCTGCGACAGATTCAAGTAGCTTAACAAAGCCAATATAGAAGATTCAAGTGGTATTAGTAGACATTCCAGAGAACCTTGTAGAGAATGATAGCATAGTTGCAGAGCATGGGTTGAGTTCAGAAATTACTCAAAGCCTAGGTGGGAGCTCAGATACGAGTGAGAGGTCCCAAAACAGTGGGAGCTTCGAGGATAGTGGAAGATCAGATGAAGAATACTCTGAAGACGGAGCATCCTCCAAGGAGGAAGGCTCCGAGTCTTCACAGGTACGAAGATCCACCAGAGAGTCTAGGGCTCCAGTAAGGTACTCTCCATCAGCAAACTATTTGCTACTGACAGAGAACGGTGAACCAGATTCTTATTTAGAAGCCTTGAGTAACAAAGAATCCGTACAGTGGAAGAAGGCTATTATTGAAGAGATGGTTTCACTTAAAATGAATGAGACGTGTTCCTTAGTCAGATTACCAGCAGGAAAGAATGCATCACAAAGCTTGTGGATGTTCATGGTTAAAGAAGAGCAGGATGGCAGCAAAAGGTACAAGAGTCGATTGATGGTTAAGGGTTTTCAACAGATTCGGGGGGTAGACTACAATGAGATCTTCTCTTAGTTGTGAAGATGACTACAATCAGGTTAGTCTTGAGTATTGTAGCTGCATGAGCCTTCTTATGTGGGAGCCTTGAATGATACATCTACATAGCATAAAAGCGAGGGTTTTCAGCTAGCGGGGCAGAAAGAAAACCTAGAGTGCAGATTAAAGAAAATTATGTACGGACTGATTCAAGCACTGAGGCTACGGTACTTGAAATTTAACAGTTTTATGCAAAAGGATAAGGTGCGAGTAAGGTGCCATGAACCAATGTTGCTACTCTAAGAATATGCTTCATCATGCATTAGACAACTGTTAAATGTTGATGACATGTTGGTCGCAGGCTCTGACATGGCAGAATTCAACAAGCCTAAGTGGTAGTTTCCCTTAGTGTTCGAGATGAAGGATAGATGCTTTAAGAAGCAGGTGCTTGGTTATGTGCTTACAATTGGTAGAACAATAGTCGAGTGAGAGTATGGACTACAGAAGAGTATCACTATGTTAACTATAGAAGTCTAGTTTATGACAGTTGCATAAGCAAGCAAAGAGCTCAAGAAGAAAGTGTTTAATATTGTGACAGATATACTAAGAGTTCAATTCATCTTGCGAAGAATATAAAGGTTTGCAGTTAGGCAACGCTTGTTTAGATATTGATAAGTGAAGGGTCCTTATCTTTGTTGAAGATTCTTGAAACGAAGAGCCTTGCAGTGATGTTTACCAAGTTGGTGATGAAATAGAAGTTGAAGTTCTGCGTAGCTTTAACTAGCCTCCGAGTGAATTGATAATGGAGGATGGTTTCTTACCAGAGAGAGGTTATTCCCATTTTAATGATGTTAGTTCAGGATAACTTGTATCGAAAGTCTCCTACCCCTGTGTTTTGTTAGTGCAACGTGTTCCTTATGTTTGGCGGTACAGAAAGGTTAGAGCAGTAGCATTGTTTAAGGGAAGGTTATTCCCAGTTTAATGATGTTAGTTCAGGATACCTTGTATCGAAAGTCTCCTAGCCCTGCGTTTGGTTGGTGCAGCGTGTTCCGTATGTTCGGCGGTACAGAAAGGTTAGAGCAGTAGCATTGTTAAAGGGAAGGTGGTTCGAAGTTTACAAAGATTACTTGAGACGGTGAGCAGTGAAGTGATCAGCCTCCAAGTGGGAGATTGTTGAGTTGTGAAGACTGATATAGGCCCCGATATGTGTAGCGCAGGTGGTGCAACCCCAAGTTAATCCAGATTCAACGATAGCTCAGGTAGAGTAGATCACGCCGTTCAGATAGAGTGGGACAGGTGGTCCAGCGACTCTAGAACATCTTGCGTCATGTATCGCTGGAAGAGAGGCCTATTGTAGTACTGGGTTTGAGGGGAGGATTGTTGGGTGCAAACTCAATCTCACATCGGTAAAATAAGTAAACTAAAGATGGGTTTCACACTTATAAATACCCTCTCATTATAATTGTAAACTAGAATCTAGGTGTGTGTGTGTATTGTACCCCGTGCAGTTTAGCATTGGGCCTGTTGTTTGGCACGGGTCGTGTATTTTGGCACGATCGTGCAGTTTGACACGAGCCTGAGCAGTTTAGCTCAGAGCTTAATAATATCTCTCTGGTTTGATCCCGTGGACTGCCACAACTATCCTAGTCGTGGATACCACATTATATCTTATGTCGATTATATTTCGCATTCACTTTCCGTAAGCCTTGTTTGTATTCTTTGTTTGTTCGAGCGATGTGTGCAGAAGCTATATACCGTACAGAGGTCTGTACAGAGGTGTGTGCAGGTGCCATATACCCTAACAAACCCAACCGAACCGAACCGAGCAAAACCGAAAGCGAAAACTATACATATACAAAACCGAAAACCGAACAAAAAATGGTCGGTTAGGTTTCGATCCCTTCGGCTCAGCTTTGTTTGTCGGTTCGGTTTTTGGTTAATTTTGCTTAGCCCTATGCCAAACTGGTAAATTCTTAAAAAGATGATTGTCCATTTTGTATGTTCTCTTATTATATAAGATTCTTTAATAAATTTAAGAATTATAAAAAAGGTGCTGATCTTTTATATAATATAAGAATTACATTATTTCAGAACAATTTCTCCAAAACAATCTTATTGAAAAATTTTGGACCAATCAAGTTACTCTATTTTGACACATGGTAAAATCAAACTGTGTGATTGACCAATAAAAGTCAAAATTGAAGCATAGTTTGGTCAAAATATTAAATTTTTGTCTAATTTATAAAATGTACTAAAACTTTAGCTGTAAAATTTGTAAAAAAAATTATAAAAAGGTTATTAATAAAACTTTAGTTGTAAAAACTTAAATAAAATATACTTATATGTTTCCATACTTTTTAATAATTTTATAAATTTAATAAATACCCTCTATAATTTATATTTTATAAAAAAATACAACAATATGTTGTTATTTATAAATAAGATTATTAGTATATATTAAACTAATGTATTTGCACAGAATTCTAAATATAAAAAGTAAAGCACGAGCTACTGTGACATGTAAATGAATACACAAGATTATACATATACGAACGAGTCATGTAATTCCTCTTTACAAGATTAAGTAAGGATCTCTGGAAAAAAATATCCTTTTTAAACATCCTCGTTCAATAACGACTTACGTTATTCTTTTGCATAAGTATAACTCGCGCACAGGTTTAAAAATCGACTTAAGTTATTATGAACAGAAATATATACATCAAAATTGAAGGTATGGTCTCATACATAAGTGTGAGATGAAAATAAATAGACAATATTCTACATATAACGACGACGCATATTTCTTCAAAGTTATTATGTGCTACCTAACACACATATGTTTAGAATATGATATAAATAGTTAAATTTAAATAAAATCAACAACATCGTGTCAGTTAAACAAAGTTAAATCTTCGTGCAACAAAAATCTGTACAAAATATTAATCGGTTTTAACGCTTAATAAAAAATATGTAAAAACTTGTACGTGCACGAGTATTATAATTATATAAGTATTAAAAACTTTATGAAATTTTATAGAAAAATCTTAAAATTTACAATATTTTAAATTTATCAATCGTCACAATATTAAACTTCAAAATAAATTTATTAAAAATTATTACTTCTTATACTATCCGTCCAAACTTCCTAATTGCACGATTTATAAAATTTAGTTTATTTATTAAAATAGGATCTCCCTCCCGACATAATCAATGTCGAATGACCAATTTGCTCGAATAGTGACAAAAGTCTATATATATAATTGATTTTTTCTGTCTAAAGGCATTTTCCTTTTGTTGTATAAGTGGTCCATGAAGATGCTTCAATTGTGATAAAGATTCATCAATGTCATCATGTTATTCAAGGTGTCATAATAAGATTCGTATAAATATATTTATTTTAATCTGGAGTGGTATTGTTGCATCTTCTAGCCCATCCACAAACTTTTTTACACACTTTCTTCTTACATATCATGTAATTGGTGCATTTATAGAATTAATTGGATGAGATAATAAAAAAGAAAAAGTGAATTAAATTTGTCTTATGATTCATTTAGTCATTTTTTTTTTTTTATTAAAACACAACTTTTAAATTTTCTACGTATCGTATGATCATTTTATTCTTATATTTAATAACAACTTTATCGACCACGAAAGATAAAAGGGTCATTTTACATTAGCAAAATACACACAAGAGACGAAATTTAAAGGTTTGGGTATTTATTAGGACAAAAAAAAAAGATGACCATACAAAACTAGAAAAATAGCAAGTTAAATGTATTTTCGGGTAATTAAGTTTAAATTGTACTGTAAATATGAAATACATACTAATTTTTTTGGTAATTGATATGGTTGTCGACAAAATGTATTTTTTTGCATGTATAATTGTAAATAAAGTTAGTTGACAAAAGTTAAATGTAATATGGCTTATTTATGTACAGAAATCACAAAAGTATTCTTATCAGCGCTCCTTGGAGTGTTGTCTTCATATTTTTAATATGTTATATTATGGTAGAAAAAGTCGTAAAGAAATGTCGATTTACATTTTACCCAACATATATATGGAATAGAAAGTGGCGTCGTGTTTCGCCATTATTGTGAAAATACTTAAAAATTAGAGTAAAGTGAAAACATCATCCTCATGGCGTGTTCATTTTGAATGTAAGTATCCACTCAAATTATCCGTAAGTATCATCCTTAACAGGTCAAATATCTACCACTATGAGCTCGCGTAGAAATAAATAGTTGGTGATCATTCTCGAATATAGAGCATAATAGCATCCCACTTCTCAACTCGCTAATAGTTGCACAAGAGAAAAAAAAAGAATAATTTAAAATCTTTCAACTACAAGGTTTAATACTGCAATATCGGCGTAACCACTACTTTTAACCCTTTGATGTTACTTTTGTACTAGCAAGGTTTAGCTAAGGTTTACTAAACTACAAAATAGAAATAAGTTAATGGCAGAAAAGGACTGACGTTAAACCAGAACACATCCATTTACGATGCTGTTTTACACATTGGGTGAAAGAGCCCCAGAAGCAAAAAGAAGATTCCTTCGCGAAAACTGCCAAAATGTCAAAATAAAGAAAAATGAGTAACACCGTCAAAGAAAATCGTTTACTCCCCTTGTCTCATGAAAACAATACAGGCATCTAATGTGCCATGTCAGAAGAGTTATTGTGAAAACTTTTCATGAAGTTAACTAACAATGGCGTGCTTACCCTTAGCGCATAAACTGGAGTAGATTTGGTGGGCAGAGTCTTCAGTGATCTGAGCCTATTTGTATTTCCAGTTTTACTACGGAAACAAAAGAGAATGGATACATTAGTCATTAGGTGTCTTCAACACGTGATCTATCAAAAAGTTAACCAAGCAAAAGACAATTACAAGTGGCCAAATGGCAGCTTGAGTAATGGATTATAAAGACTTATTATTAGAACCTGTCATAACGAAGTAAGTTGGGTTGTATCAACTAGGGGTGTTAACGATTAGAGCCGAGTCGAGTTTCAGCCTAGAGCTAAGCTCGTTTAATAACTACTCGGCTCGAGCTCGACTCGAGCTCGAATAAACTTTTATAAATTAGTTCGAGCTCGAACTCGAATATTTTTATATTGTTCGAGCTCGAGCTCGAAGCTCGTTTAAATTTTTAACTTTTTGTATTCAGCGGCTCGTTTATTAACTCGAGCTCGAGCTCGAAAAAGCTCGTTTGCGATTAAAAAAAAGTTCTAAAGCCCAAACGTTTTTTAAAACATATAACACTTATTTGCATTAAAAATGCAATAGTGTACAATATTTGTACTCATATTTTTTAAACTTTCAAGTGAGATGTAATGACTTTTGATAAATGAAAATGGGTCTTTGTTTTATGAGGACTCATACCTCTCCACTTTCTTCTCTTTTTCAATGTGGGATAGTTATATATTTTCTTTTATACTTATAACATATAATCAAAGGTATAATATACATTCTTTAAGATAGAATTACGCTTACAAATTAACCAACTAAACTACTTAACAAAGCTAAAATACTTAATCTTATAATCGTAAGATAGTACCTAATTTTCTGTAAATAAATGAAACAATTTATTAAGACTTAAAAAAATCCAATAAAGATAAGGTGATACATAAGAGCTATTTTCATTAAAAAAAAATTATTCTTATATCGACTATAAATCTTTAGTATATGCATTTTACTTTTTTTTTTATATGCACGAGTATTCGAAAGAATATAGCCACCCAAACATCTTATATTTTCAACGATTAATTCTAAACTTTTGAACTTCATTATGATTTCTTTTATTTTGAATGTTTTTTTGTTTGGCTATGTCATAGTAGTTTATTGTATATGCTTATGTTAGATGAAACTTGTAGATGATGTTTTTGTTGTTGTGGTTGTGAAAAACCTATTTGGGGCTTCTAACTAATTGAATGTTTTAATGTTTTCTTGATTTGTTTTGGTTATCCACGAATCTAAATAACCTTTGAATGATTGAAGCAATCTTGTAAACTAACTTATTGTGGATTTTAATCATATTTGATCATTTGTGGATTTTTGTCGGGCGGCTGGATTCCTGGCCGCGGGCGGCTAGAACCATGTTGTGTTCCCTAAGTCGAATTAATGCAGGATTTTAATATGCAACTCCCAAATTTCGATCATGTACACCCCCTAGTTGTATTATCTGTCATTTTAGTGATCCTTGGAGGCCAAGGAGTTCGAATATTAAATACGACCTTTAAGGAAAAGTATTGAACGTTTTCTACTACACCATCCACACACACTTGGCCTTGACTTGTGGAATTCTCTCCTACCACCCTCACCCATTTCAAGAGGTGTTGGGGGTTGGTTTAGTAGCCAATTTCAAAAGACAAAGCTTGAACATAGTTTAAATCAACCAAACAATCCATACATCTTCATCAATCCTTGTTACCCAACACTCACAAACTCCCATTAGTTGATGTTACTTTGAACTTGCAGAAGTCATGGGATGTAATAAAAGTCTTATTTCATTTGGTATTTGGCTTTGTGATATTGGAGGATTCATGTTTGAATCTTATGACTTCTTATTCCATCTTATTGATTTTGGTATTTTCTCTTTTAATATTAACCATGTTTGGTTTAGTTGATCGTCTTGATGATGTATGTTTTGCCGTGTTACTTGTCTTGTG
>BQNB010105194.1:0-23657 GCA_026074375.1 Tanacetum coccineum
GGTTAAGGTATTGGTGTTGTGAAGGTGAGGTCGCAGGTTCAAGTCCTGGACCTGCACTTTTTGCAAATCATTTTTATTTTTCATTTTTTTTTGAAAAAGCTTAAGAACAAACAAAGATAAGCACTTTTAATTAAGAGACTTTTTCTAGAACCTATTTTATAAGCTAGAATAAGCTCAAGTAAATGACAGTTTGCTAGTTTAAGGCTTTGACATTATAAGCTAAAACTGTTTAAGCTTTTTAGACTTAATAAGCAACTAGAAACCTAATAAGCTAAAAACAGACCTAAAGCTAGACCTAAACAGCACTTAAGACTAAAAAAAGCAAACAAATTAAGCTGAAAAGCACTAAAAATACACTAAGACAGATTACTATAAAACATATTTAAAGGACGTTCAACAATTTTTAAGCTAAGATAAAGGCACAATAAGGTAAAGGAAAAAATCTAAATAACCTAAAACAGATTGAGACTTAAATTTCAAGAACACAATAAAGCTAAACTTAAGAAAATTGGGCACAAAAATAAGCTAGAAAAAGTAAATGCAAATGGCAGACTACACTAGTGTTTTTGGCTTTTTGAAAATTAAGAGACTCTTGAAAACTAAGACTTAATAAGCAAACTAAAAAGCTAAAGGCCTAAAGAGATTAAGAACACATTTTAATAAGCCAGGTCAAGCAAAAATTCACCTAATCTAAGTAAGGAAATGATCCTCAAATGATCTGCAACTAAGGAATTTTAAAGAACAAAGATAAACTTGAATGACTTTTGGCTTAAAATCTTAACAGAATATACCTAAGACTTATGACTTTTAAACAAATTCAAATTGATACTCATAGACTTCAATGTGATCACAAAAACCATGCCTTAAGAATGAATTCTCAAATAAGCAGTTTGATACCACATTGATCAAGCAGACTTGCACTTTTTGATAAAACAACCTATTAATCTTAACAAAACTAATCCTAAACTTATTAGAACTATTACTTAGACTAAACTTGAACTTATTTAAATTGACTAAATGATAAAAAATAACCTAAGCAGTCTTAACTTATGTTAAGACTGGTTGTGCCAAACACCCTTTTAAAACTTTTTAAATCATTTTTAAGATTAAAACTGACTATGATAAGCTTTAAACAGTGAAAACAGATTAAGAACTAAGCTATATGAGACAAATAAGCACAACTCTCTAATTAATAAGCCCTAGATATAAGCTAATTCTAGTAGCAGTACTAACTGCTATTTCAAGCAGTTTTAACTAAAACTTTTAAAAACTTAAATCCTAATTATTTCTAAGCTGAGATTAAAACACATTAAGCTATAGTAAGATAGATTAAGCAAAATTAAACAATGAATAAGCTAAGATAAGCAACATGATAAGTAGAAACATTAATTAAGCTTAAAAATAGTAAAAGCAAGTGTACCTTGATCCCAGCTTAACAGGGATCTAAACTGCTCTTAAGAGCTTATTCTACAAGCTCTAGCTTGTTAAGCTGGTAAAGTCCATAAGCCCATCCTTGTCTGGCTTATCATCCAATAAGCTCAAAACCAATCATAATATAGATAGAACAATCACTTTTAACACAAGATTAGAAAATTGGACTTTGATTAAATCTGAAAAAGATTACAATGCTTAAAAAGCAAAGTTACAATAACTCAATAAGCTGGAAAATAAGTTGTAAATAAATTCTACCCTACTCTAAACTAACACTACTCCTACCCTATATATCCTTCACTGTGTGGTCTCCTCTCCTATTTATAGCAGGCAATAGATGATTCTAGATGTGAGGAGGAGCGTCCCAACTTCAATCCTTAGCCTTTGATCTTTTAATCCATCTTTAGCACCCTTGGATCATGTACACGTTTCTTAACCAATCAAAACCTTTAGGATTGCCATCTTGGCTATGTGATTGGCAGGCGTGTCAGGGTCTTCTAGAAGGTGTAAGAGATGTGTGGGTGAATGAAGTTTACCTGTGTTCGTTAATGGTGTGTGAAAGTGAGAGGGAAAGATAGATAAACAGTAACATTGACCCTGTGTGTTTATAAGTTTGACTTTGGACTGGGTAATAGGGTTTTGGATTGGGCTTTTGTTATCTCATGGGCCATGATCAGGAAATGAATGAATTGAATTAGGATTTATAATTTTAGGCTTAAGGGTTTATAGTATAAATCTTAATGGGCTGACCCGGCCCATTAAATGGGTACGGGTTGGTCCATTTAAAGATGTATGCGCCTTCGGCTTTGATTTCTTGCACTCTTCTAATCTCGTGCTCGGTTTTGTCCTTTTTGCTTTGTTTTTGTCCATTTTAGATATATTCGTTACCTGCACAATACAAATCACAAAACACACATATACAATGCATTTTTCATGTATTTTTTGTCTTTTAAGCTCATTATAATAAGGTAAAATGATATGTGATTAAGCACATATCAATACACGGAACGGGTGAATACTACATTTTTGCATAAAGTCAAGCTCTACAAAATATCTTTTATAAAGTTTTCCCGACTCGGACCCAAAATGGGTCAAAAATACATTTTTGTAATCTGGACAGAAAGTGCACAAAACAGTTTGCCGGAGAATGTACAAGTTTTTATATAAACTTTAAATGGTCATATCTTACTCGTTTTAAGTCTGATTTTTGCGTTCTTTATATTCATGTGTTCGTATTTAAGTCTACTATCATATTTTTAAGGCTTCGACTATTCAAAGACGGATTTTCTGTTCGAACACCTATTTACAAAATTAGGACAGCAACTATTTATTTTCTAATCTTCCACTATAATTCATCTACAAATTGCAACTACATACTAACCTAATCTCTTCCATCAATTTTCATCACTTTTCATCACAACAACAAATCCATACTAACCTAGTCTCTTCCATCAATTTATCAAGAATAAATATAAAATTAAGAACAAGAATAAAATACACAACTTTACTAGTTCAAGTTTATAATTAGCTATTTTAACAACAAAGTAATTATTTCAAGTAATTTATAAAGTAACAAAAATAAGTAATTTATGTGTATGTTTATATTTTTATTACTCATGTTATATGTTCTTTACAAGTTTACATATATATGGTTACTTGTTTCTTTTAGTAAAACTTTAAAAATACAAACTAGTGGTGATATATTTTTAACAAATGAGATGATATGAACAAATATATAAAATGAAATTATAAATGAAATGTGCACCTTATTATGATGAGATGGTGATATTAACTAGTGTAACTCCTAAATCAAACACCAAATATTGTTTAATTATAACTAATACCCTTAATTCTTTCTTGAAAATACTTGTAACTTATCAAAACCCAAATGTTTTCTTGTTCTTCTTTCTTGGCCGAAATATATAGAGAGAAAAGAAAGGTATGTGTGAGTTTTTGCTAGTGTGATTGAGGTGAATTAGGTGGTTAGTTTATAAAGAAACACTTAGGAAAAATTTGAATGGTAAACGCTTGATCACATGTTTATGCATAATTAAATTGGGAAAGCATTTCTTGGTGTTGGGGTGGCTTATAGGGCCGGTTATGGGAGAAGAAAAAAAGGGGAGGAGAACTAGAAATGGTGTTTTGTTACTATTGACATGTGATTATGGGTTAAAATGGGTAATTTTGTGTTTGTAACTAATAAAACCAATTTGTTTTATTCCTACTTATAGTGGCTGAAAATAATGGAGCTAGGAGGAGGAAAATGTGTAATCTTTGATAGTATAGGGTGTAGTTATGTGTGTATGTAAAGGTGATGAAGTGTTGGTTAATTATTATATATGCATGCATGCAAAACCATGCAAGTTTTTATAGTTTACGTAAAACTTGTAAAATAAAATACGTAGACTTATAAATTATAATCATAATATTCATATAAAAAATATTTGACGTAAACTTATATTTGTTTAATGTCGGTTTACATTTAACGTTGTTTTTCAGTTTACGCGATTTAACTTAACGGTTTGACGTAAAAGTAAATATATAAATGTTCAAAATAAATAGTTTTGAGTTTATTGACGTAAATGACTTGAAAAATGTAGGTTGTCAGAATTGTTTCCTTGTTTAATATTTTCTTGTTCCTAATATAAGGAAGAATTTGGTTTCAAGTAGTATTTTGAATAATTGTGGTTATAAACAAGTGATTAAATCTAATAAATTTGTTTTATCCAAACATTGTGTGTTTATTGGTTTTAGTTATTTGAGTAATCAAATGTTGCTTAATATTGGTAATGATAATATTGGTTCCGCCTTCATCTCAACCTCTAAACTGAATGATTCAATCTTATGGCATGCTAGACTTGGCCATGTCCACTATAAGAGGATGCAAGACATGTATAAGGATGTGCTAATCTCAGCTTTTGACATGGACACTGAAAAGTGTAAGACTTGCATGCTAAACAAAATTACTAAGAAACCTTTCAAGATGTAAAACGTGAAATGGAAGTTTTGGAGTTGATCCATAGTGACCTATGTGATTTGCATGCTACTCCCTCATTAGGGAATAAGAAATACTTTGTGACATTTATTGATGATGCTTCTAGATTTTTTTATGTTTATTTATTACATTCAAAGGATGAAGCATTAGATAAATTCAAAGTATTCAAAACTAAAGTTGAATTACAACAAGGGTCATTAATCAAGAGATTAAGGACTGATAGGGGAGGTGAGTAAATGGATACTCTATATTTTCAGTTTGTTGGTATAATCCATGAAACGACTGCTCCCTATACTCCTTAGCAAAATGGTATCTCTGAAAGGAAAAATAAAGTACTAAAAGAAATGGTTAATTCCATGTTGTTTTATCTAGGACTGAGTCAAGGGTTTTGAGGTGAAGCTATGTTAACAGCTTGCTATTTATTAAATAAGGTTCCTAATAAAAAAAACAAGATTACCTCTTATGAACTCTGGACTAAAAAGAAACCAAACCTAAACTATCTCAAGGTTTGAGGTTGTAGGGCAGTTGTAAGACTTCCTGATCCAAAGCTGAAAAGTTTGGGTGAAAAAGGCATTGAATGCATCTTTGTTGGATATGCTGATCATTTCAAAACTTTTAGATTCTATGTCATTGAACCTAATGATTCAGTTTTAATTAACTCAATAATTGAATCAAGCGATGTTATCTTTGATGAGAATAAATTCTCATCAGTCTCTAGACCAAGTCAAAGGCCCCTGATAAATAGAACTGAAGACATTGGTGTATTAGAGGTCTCTAATAAAGTGCCTTTAGGGGTCATTGAAGAGGTCACTGATGAGGGTTTAGTCTAACAACCTGTGAACCTGAGCTTATAAAAAGCAAAAGGCATAGGATTCCAAAGTCATTTGGACCTAAATTTCAATTATATTTAATTGAAGAAACTACGGATGAGGTCTTTGACCAACACTCATATTGCTTTAATGTTGATGATGACCCCAATGCATTTGATGAAGAAATAAAGTCCCAGGATGTTGCTTTTGGGAAAGAGGCAATCAATTATGAGATAGATTTCATCATGAGCAACAACACTTGGGTGTTGGCTGATCTACCTCCAGGTTGCAAAACTCTTGGTTGCAAATAGATCTTCAAAAGAAAACTGAAGGTAGATAGAACTATTGAAAAGTTCAAGGCTAGACTAGTCATTCAGGGCTATAAACAAAAGTCAAGAATAGACTACTTTGATATTTATGCTCTAGTGGAATGTATCAGTACCATAAGGTTGCTGATTGCTTTGGCATCAATTCATAATCTGATTATTCATCAGATAGATGTGAAGACAGCATTCTTGAATGGTGAATTAGATGAGGATGTTTATATGAACCAACCTCAGGGCTTCATCATGTCTGGCAATGAAAACAAAGTGTGTAAAGTGATCAAGTCCTTATATGGACTGAAGCAAGAACCTAAGCGATGGCATCAAAAGTTTGATGAAGTGGTTTTGTATAGCAATTCGTAATTTGCAGGTCATTATTTAATTCTATACTTTCTCTATTTATTTTAATTTTACATAAAATTTACTTTTTTGGTTAACCGGATAGGTTATCTCGCGTTTATAGTCAAAAGTATATTAAACGTAAACTCGACTTTAGACTAAATATTAGTCTACTTTCTCTGCGTATTTTTATTATTTTACATAATTATCTTATATGATGTAATTTTATTTTTATCATTTATGTTTACTCTTTGTTGTTGTGTCTAAACTTTTACAACATTATACATTTTTACCCATTAGCCTAAACAATACCCCCTTAATCAAAATTTTAACCCAAAAAAATATAATAACACCAACCACATGGACACTTGTCCATGTGGTGGTGTAACCTCTTGTTTATGTGTCTAGTTTGTGTGAGTAAATGGGAGACATGTATGAGCTAGTTGCATGCCTAGAACTCATTTACAACATCACATTTCCTTCACATAGTTTACTCAACACAAAATTTCTCTCTTTGTCCTCCATTTTTTTCCGTCCTCCTCCCTACACCATATCAACTTTGCCATCAAAAATTTACTAGTAATCATATCATCAAAGGTTGTAGACTTATAAGCTAATTGCTGTTCTTGGGTCTAAAAGCACTTCAAGGTTATCAAGAAATCATCATAAACACATTATTTCCTTGGGTAAAAATAGTGTTCTTCATGGTTAACTAAGAGTTCATGCAAGGTTATTTGTTGGGTTGAAGTGATTTAGCTAAAAATCTTGGGTTAATTTTGTTGTTACCATCTTCATTTTCTTTCTTTGTAAGAACTATTGTATTCTTTTATTTACTTGTAATCATTTATATTCTTTAATGTATTTTTCTAAGATTATTATGTATTTTATTCATTCTATATATATATTTGTAAAGATTAGCATTGTACTTAAATTTTTTAATCAAGAAACTTGGTAAAAACATGATTTGTAACATATTGATTTGGACAGATTTTGATCAGTAGGTTAGTTAAGGTATTCTGGAAAATTTCGTAGACCTGAAGGCTTAGTTAAAAATATAGTGACGTAGAGATATGTCTTAGCTTCGTTTTCCCAAGTGGCACTCGTCGTGGCGATACCCTATGAATTAACTAGAAAATAAACGATGAAAGTAGTCCAAAACTAAACACCAGATTTCATTGGATTATAACTCATAAAAATTGTATAGAAGCCAGTGTTGGTGTAAAAAGAAAACTTGTAGAGGACTGTCTAACTTAAATTTTGACGCTTGAATCATCCCTAATGGACTTACGATTTAGGAGATATAGCCGTTTTTCCGAGACTGTAGTAATCTGTAAATTTCCCAGTTTTGGTACTTATTAGTACTTTTTGACCCAAAAAATTTAAAAACCGATGTGGTTGAACCCACATATCGGAAAACAGACTCATTTACCTTTCTGTAGACGTAAGAACCAAATCAAAATCATTTACGATTTAAGAATTATGGGATTTTGAAATTGGACTAAACCAGAAAATTAGGATAAGCCCATTACAATATTTAAAACTTGGACATATGTTTTGGGCTTATAAATATTAACTTAGACATTTTTAAGCCTAAATGTGTTTATAAAAATTAAAAACTCTAAGTACAATGCTAAATCTATATAAAAACTTATTTATATTTATTCGCGTAATATTTATAAATCCTAAGACGCGACATTATTTTTAGGTTGCATCTAGGACTTTTCCTGACTCTCGACGCTCATTTCTCGTTATCTTTTCTCGGTCTCTCGACATTTATTCTCGATATCTTTTATCGCATTGCTTAAAAGTGAGTTCATAGCCCCATTTTTACTCATTAACTGTTTTATAAACTCCTTGAGAGAGATACATGCTACTTACTTTTACTTATGGACGCAAGTGTTTTAAACTGTTTGCTTTTCCTGATATATTATTGCCTAAGTACCACTACTGCCATTAAGTCTCCTAAATCATAAACCGCTAATTACTTCTTGTGAAGTAAACGCGAATGTTGTGAATAGATCTATTGGGACTGACAATCCTCATCCGGGTATGCAACAACTAATACCACGTCAAACAGACGCATTTAACATTTGAAGAAATACTTGGGTGTTAGGCAGAACATCAAATTTCGGGGCACAAATCTAAAAGACTAGGTTTTGCATAACGTTAACGTTCAAGTGTCATGATACCAAAAAAAAGCTTAGTGCAATAATAAATACTTTTGACTTTTGAATGTGTTTCATTAGTCAATCATAACTGAAATCTTGTGATCCACTGCTTTATTATTAAACCTATGAATTCACTCAACATTATTTGTTGACATTTTTAGCATGTTTATCTCAGGTCCTTAAGGTGTTGTCATGGAAGGAAGTCACACGGCATATTTTGAAGGCTTTGCATTATCGTTACCATTCGATAACTTTTTCTTAAAAACATTTATGTAATGTATAACTATTGGGACTTTTCAAAACATTTATGTAATGTATAACTGTTGGGAATTTTTCTTAAAAACATTTATCATTACTAGTCAAATATGTAACTTTTCAAAACGTCTCATTTAGAGGTCGTTTTCTGTAACTTGTACTTTGTGCTATGAAGTAATACCCTTAGTTGTCTTCCACTGCTATCTAAAATTTGGAGGTGTTACATTTTGTCTAGTGGTTATTTGCTTAACTAAGCTGACAAATGTGTATATAAAAATTTTGATGAAATATGGTAAAGGAGTCATCTTTTTCCTATATGTTGATGACATGCTGATCTTTGGCATTGACCAAGCTCAGTTTGACATGACAAAGGAATTCTTGGCATCAAGGTTCTCCATGAAGGACATGTGGGAGGCTGATGTTATCTTTGGTATAATGTTGATCCCACTTAAATAGATCCTGAATTCCTTAGCTTGTGTAAGGTTTAGTTATGCAAGATAAATCCTACACAACTATGGTAGAAACTTTGTAAATTATATCAAAGACTATGTAGAATCTAATCTTTGATCAATAAGAAGAATATGCAATAGAACATTAATTCTAATGAACACACAGATTAACAAATAAAGCTTCAATATATTAATATGAATACTCTAACTAGTATTAGGGTTACAAAACCTTGAAGCTATAACGATATCAAAAAAAAGACTTCTAGATTTCTGGATTGCAAACTCTATGCCCTAGGACCTCCTTTTATACACCAAGAAGTCCTAGTCGATTTACAATATATTACTAAAACTTAGATTATTCTCAAAGATTTATTCTATAAATAACAATCCTTATCTCATAAGTAATCTTGATCTTCAAGCAATCTTTATCTTTCAGCAGTTGTAACTTTGTACCAGCAACATTAACTCTTAACAAGTAGTAGTAAATTATACACCAGCAGCATTAACTGTGTACAAGCAGTAGTAACTACTTACAATATTTTCTTCAATCTTCACCAGCAGTACCAACCTTACTCTAGCAGTACTAACATATACTAGCAGCAGTAACTAGCAATACTAATATATACTAGCAGTACTAAGTTACACTAGCAGTAGTAACTATGAACTAGAGTACTAACTACTTAGCATATTTTTCATTAGAGTTAATGAACAACACTAAGTTTTACTTAGCAGCAGTAACACAAACCTTAGTAGCAGTAACTCCAAGATCATCATGAAGTCTTTTAATCCTAACACAAAAGGAATAAAGCAATCTCCTTTAGAAAAGGTGCTTCTAAAGTTAGCAAAGAAGTACATTTGCTTTTCCCTAAAGGACTATACCTAGTACTCTAAAGCATGTCAACATTTAATGTTATCTTAACCACCCATTAGATGTGTGACACATGTACTAGGTTAACTTGTAAACCCTAATCTCTTTTCCTATATAAGGAAAGAGATTCTCAGAGTAAATGTTATCTCTTCCAATTAATTTAAAAACACATTAAAGAGTTCATTTATCTCTCAAACAAACTAACTCGTACCACTGAAAGCTGAAGCTTCAGTTTTGGTCATAACAAGTTTGTTTTCTTAAACTCTTAACATAGGTTAAAGTTTAAGTTTGAATGAGATAACACTCCAATTGTCATTCAACCACCTTGTTATTTTGCAAGCAAGGTGTGTCATAGATTCTTTATTTGATTCTAATAAAAGTCTATACGTTGAAAAGTACTTTTGTGGGTTTTAAACTTGTTCTTTATATTGTTTATATATATGTTTAAAACTCACTTTGTTGCTATGGAATCTGATTAGTTTAAAGTTAATAAACCTTATATCAGATTCCAAGGGACCAACAAGTGGTATTAGAGCCTTCTGGTTTATAAAATCTCGTAAAAAAGGTTATATAAAGGCTCAAAGATTTTTAAAATCAAGATCCATCTTAAATGGAAGCAGTAGAGGTACCACAAAGGCTTGAGTATAGGGGTGGCCAACTTAATGCTGCTCCTGTACTAGAGGTGGAAAATTTCATTAACTAGAAAAAGAGGTTTATGTGCCACATTATTGGTATTAAACCTTAATTTGAAAATATAATCAAAAACGGTCCTTTTGTCCCTATGATAGCTGATCAAAGGAAGCCAGAAAATCAATGGACTGGAGATGAGAGAAAGGCTGCTAACTTAGATTAGTGACTTAAAAGTCTCATCATGTTTGTCATTCCAGATGACCAAATGAATTCTTTCATAAACTGCTTAACAGCTAAATCAACATGGGATGACCTGATACTATATCATGAGGGCCCCTCTAATGTGAAAGAAAGTAGGGTCATGGACCTAAAATTGTGCTCTAACACCTTCAAATTCAAAGAAGGTGAATCTCTAACACAAACTTTCACCAGATATAAAGCTTTGATGAATGAGTTAGTAAATGATGGCATCAAACTTTCAATGCTTGAGATAAATATTGGTTTTATAAATAGGTTACCAAAGAAGAGGTTAAGTTTCTGCCAAAGTCTCAAAAACATAAACAATGTGAAAGATTCTTAGCTTGCTTCTCTATTTGGTAAACTTAAATATAAAGAAAACCTTATAGACAATATTTATGAGACTCAAAAGAACAAATCTCTTGTCTCTGCAACACCTTTGTCAACTGCTTTCTTCTCTTCCTCTATTGTCCAGGACTTTCAAGATAGTCCTGATGATGAAGAGGATACAATGAGCAGTTATGAGTATCTGAATGATCTAGATGAAGAATACCAAGCAAGAGCTCTTTTAGCAAAATCTAAAAGATTCTTCAAGAAAGGTACTCAAAGGTTTAGTAGTGCAAAAGCAACTGAACAAACTAAATATCATAAATGTAGCAAAAAGGGTCACTTTGCAAGAGACTGCTGGTCAACAACTTCAGTCTCCACATATCAGTCACCCTTTCAACCAGAACCTCTCAGATCTTTATAGCATAAACCTAAACTAAGACCTACCAAAGACTTTGAAGCCAAATACAATAAAGTCAAGGCTAAATTGGCTCTCCTGAGTTCAAGCTCTTCAGCCTTTAAAGCCTCTATGGTAAAGAACAAAGGTCTTATCGCTGAAGCCTATGAATGAGATGAAGAATAAGTGTCATCAGATGACAATGAGATGGTGGAAGTAAAAGTACTCATGGCACTAGCTAAAGAAAATGATGTTGTCAGCAAAGAAGGTGCTAGAAATGGTGAATGGGTAAAGATCTCTATGAGAAAGGTACACACTCTTCTTGAAATGGAAGATAATGACGATAGAAAAGTATGTCTAGATTATTTGTTTATTGATCTTAACTATGTTGAAGAACAAAGAAGTAACCTTTTGTCAAAACATAGAAATCTTGTTCATGAACTGAATGCATGCAAAGAACAACTTTTAGTATTAAAACAAGTGATAAGTGTAAAATACACATATCCATTTGTACCTAAAATAACCCAAATAAACCCAAATCAGACCAAAAATGGCAAAAATATGCTTGTATTTGTGTTTTGTGTATGCAGGTATGGATAAGTCAAAAATCACAAGAAAACAGTCAAAAGCGGGCAAGCACGGACACGAGAATCAAAAGAGTATAAAGTTGAAGCCGAAGCCCAAAACCTTAGCCAATTTCCTTTTGTAACATCTACAAGGGCCAATCTTGCTATTTTCGGAAGTTATTTATAACTAGAAAAGGAGAAAAGGAAGACAAGGGCCAAATGTGTAAACCTCCCAAACTCCAACAGTTTTAACTGTCCAAAAATAGGCGGGAACCCTTTTACTATTCATCGTCTCCCCCGTTTTCACCCCCATGGTAAAACAAAGGGCTTTTGTTAATTAAAGGGTGCATTGGTCAATTCAAGGAAGCTCAAGCACAAATGCAAGGACAAATTAGTCTAATCAAGGGGATACTTATCCTAGCTCAAGATCAAAGGCCACGTAATCAATGGAGAAGCACAAATTGTGATGGGTTTTTGTGCTAACTCACTCACAAAACTAACACAAACGTCACATCAAAGAATGCCAGCCTGGCAATCCTCAGGTGTCCACAAATCAATCCAACGGCCACAATAGAAGCTCAAATGATTAAAGAAATGATTGGTTGAGATTGAAAGTTTGGAGAGCAAGGCAAGAGGGCCTAGAAGCTTCAGCTTAGCACTATAAATAGGCCTCATTCTCACACACACAGGGGATCCGATTTTTAGTCTTCTTTTTAATCAAGTTTTTATGTAATTTTTAGTAATTCGTATTTTATTTCTTAAATGTAATTTTTCCTCTTTCAAGTAATGTAATCAGCTTTTTCAGTTAATGAAATTCAGTTTTTAATGTTTTAAATCCCGTTTTCTAAACTCTCATTTTAAGTCATAAGCTCTCTTAATAAGCTAAGTTGTCTCATAAGCTAATAAGCTCATTTAAAGCTCTTTCAGTCTATAAGCTGAAATAGAGCTGTTTGAATTCAGAATTAATCTTACTTAAACCTTAAATCAGTTAAATCTATTATGGATCTAATTGGATTAGAGCTTTTGGAAGGGGATCTTAACTTGGAAGAGATCCCAAGGACTTATACCCTAGCTTATTAATAAGCTAGGGAGCTTGTAGCTGCCATTATTGGTTCCTTTTGTTTAGCTAAAGGATCAAGTAAGTTTTTCTTTTCACTCTTTTCTAAATTTCAGTTTAAATTGCTTAGTTATAGTTTATACGCCTATTCTTGCTTATTTGCTTATTAGAGTTGCTTATTTGTGTTTATTGTCCTTTCATTATGCTTTATAGTCATTAATTTTAATCTGTTTTTAGCTTATTAGTTATAGATCTTTAGATTTACATTTCTGTCATAAAAACTCATAAAATCCAAAAATATTAGTTTAATTAGTTAAGATCTTAGAATTTTGCTTATTCAGTTGTTTAATCATGATTGTTAAGTTTGTTTTAAGCTAATTTTTATCTGGTATTTAGTATTTGTTCATTAGATTTCTCTTTATAAGTTTTTCTCAAATCTGTCATAGTAAAAAATGGGTGTTTGGTTTAGTGCATTCTTAATTTACACTAGCAGTACTAACATAAGTTAGTACTTCTGAACCTTTACACTAGCAGTACTAACCTCAGTTAGTACTGCTGAGCCTTTACACTACCAGTACTAACCATAAGTTAGTACTGTTAGCTTAGAATTTCAGTAGGATTAAGTTTAGTTTTAGCTTATTAAGAATTTAGTTTTAGTTTTCATTATTTAGCTTATTTCATTGCTTATTTTGTTTTCAAGAGTCAAATTACATTAGCAGTACTTTCACTTGAAAGTACTGCTGAACTTTTACACTAGCAGTACTAACCTCAGTTAGTACTGCTGTGTTCTTAGCTTAATTTAGATAAGTAATTTTAAGATTTAGCTTATTAAATTCAGTAGGATTTAAGTTTTAATATAGCTTAATACATTTTAAGTCTTAATTTGCAATTTCTAGCTTATTTACTTAGTTTAATTTAGCTGTCAAAAGTCATAAAAACCTGAAAATTCCAAAAACAGTAGGAACTTAAGTAAAGTCTAAATTTGTTAATTCAGCTTTTAAGTCTAGATTTTATAGCTTATTTAGATGGATAATAAGTAGTTTGGTAAGTCCTTAAAGTTTTAGAGTCTAGTTTAGCTTATTAAGGTTTTTAGCTTACTTGGATTTTGTGTTACTTTGCTTATTTCCTGAGTTTGCTTGATTTTTGGTTAATTTCAGTAGTTTAAGAGCACTTCTAGCTTAGTTTTCTTTGCATTTCTAGATTAAGCACATCATAAGCTTTCTAGATCACTTTTCCTTTTTAGAATTAAGCTTAATTTGAGTATTTTATGGCTGTTTAAGTGAAAATAAGCTTAAAACCTCACTTTCTGTAATCAGTTTAGAAATAAGCTCTTATTGAGCTTATTTGAGATTTTCAGTCCTAGTAGCTTTTATTAATTTTATTCCCACTAGCTTCTTTTACAACCTTGCTTCTTTGAGTTTTTCATTTTAAGCACTTTTCAAATCTCACCTTAATTCGCCTTAGCTTGTTATCGGGGTAGATTCTCAGGGTAGAAAGTGTAACTTTTGAATTTAGTAGTTTACTAAGTTGGTCCCTCCGTTAGCTTGTCAGTTCACCCGTTAGTTTCCTAGGTCTTTACGACATTAGTCCTTAGTTAAGTTGTTAATTAAGTTTAATAGTTTTAATTAGTAATTAGGTTTAAGTTTTAATTAAGTTTAATTAAACTTTTATAAAAAAAAAATTAAATTAGGGCTTTTATTTTTAATAATTTTCTTCACTTTTTCTTAATTTAGTAAAATTTTAGTTTACATTTTTAGGGTAAAATCTTAGTCAATTTGCTTTATAGTTGCATTTCCGTATTTGTTTAATTGTTCAATTTAATTTAATTTTCATATCTTTCCAAACCAAATATCTTTGCTTTATTCAAATCAGAATCTGAACTTAAAACGTGGTTTCAATTTCACTAGTCGTTGGGGAAACGACCCGGGTGATCATACTTACCCGGTTTAATATACGTATTATATATTATATTATATATATTTTTGAGAGTGAATTTTATCAAGGGTAACTTGGTAATCTTCTTAATTACTCTTTTAAAAGTATTATATTTTTATGATATATTCTATAGTATAATAAACTACAATCAACAAGTAAAACTTGATTTTCTTACCATGCAGCATGTAAACACTGAAATTCTCAAAGAGAATAAAAACTTAAGAACTGAACTAAAAGAGCTAAAAGCAATCACTGAAACATGGCTTAACAGTTCTAACAAAGTAAATTAGTGTATCAGTGAACAAATTCCCTATCAAAAGAAGAGAATTATAGGAGTTGATCAACTCACTGAAAATCCCTCCAGTTCAAGGCTAAAAGACCTAGTCTTTGTAAAATCTTTAGCTGATGACACAAAAGTGACCATACCTGGTGTTGAAAGACCCTAGTTGTCCGAAGCTGAAGGTTTTATTCTGCCAAATCATGATACTAGTAGGATACTCCCATCTGAGCCACAAAGAAACACAACTGATCCTTCAGTTGCTGTCATTGACTCTTCAGCGACTGATTATGATTCAGCAGATGAATCTTTAATCTGTAGCACCCCTCTTCCTCCACTGAAGAAGTTGGATGGTACTGAACCTATTTCAGGACCAAATACTATCAAATCAATTTTAAGGTTAAAATCCACATTCAAAGCTGAAGCTTTAAAGGTGTCATAATAAATGAACCATCCTCAGCTCCTGCTAAGGGTAACAAAAGCTCTTCAGCTTCAAAAGTTCACTCAGCTCCTGCTGGTAAACTAAAGAATGTGAAAATTAAAGATGATCCTCCCTTAGATATTGTAATGAAAGAACTAAATAACTTAAAATTACAATTTAGCAAGAACCAGTCATCTCATTCCAGAAATGATCAATCATAACACACACCTCAAAACAAATACAAAACATAATTCAAAAAGAGTTGTGAGCAGTGTGGCCTAAACAATCATCTAACTAAAAATTGTTATAAGGTTCTGTTTTGCAAAAAGTGTGAGAGAAGTGATCACAGAACTTGTGATCATGCTGAATATATTTCTACCATAAACATGTCTCAGCATCTTAAAAGTCTGGGTAGAATGTCTTCAAGACCTAACATCCCAAGACCATCAAAACGCTTCTTTCCACCTTGTATTCACTATGGTGGTATAGATCATTTATCCAATGAATGTTTATACTATCCCATATGTAAGTTATGTGGAAGTTATGATCATGAAACAAATGGTCATAACAGGATTATCTCTCTAGAAAGAGAAATCAATCTAAGAAATCCTCAATATGCTTTCAAAAAATGTGATGCTTGTGGTAGTCCAAATCATACCAAAAATGTTCACTATGACATTGAATGGTTCAAAAGAGGTGAAGCACTTCAAGCCAAAAAGGCTGAAGCTTTAAAATCAACTAGAGCTGAATCATCAAATGCTAACATATCCAAGACTACTAATAAAAGGTGGGTTTCTAAGCAAAATTAACCAGTTGAATGTATTTGTGTAGTATGACATCAGGAAGCCTATCTGGTACCTGGACAGTGGATGCTCAAGGCATATGACTGGTGTCAAAAGTTACTTGCATAAATATATGGAACAACCAGGACCGAAAGTGGTGTTTGGAGATGACTCTAGATGCACAACTGAAGGTTATGGCTCTATCAAATGTAATGATATAGTTTTCACAAAGGTAGCATTTGTAAATGGCCTTAAATACAATTTAATTAGCATCAGTCAACTCTGTGATGCTAAATATATTGTTTAGTTTGATGAGAAAAGAGGAACAATCTTCAACTCTAACAAGGAAATTGTTATGATTGCTCCTCGAGTAAGAGATGTATATGTTCTTGACATGACAAGAATCTTGTTTCTTTGCTAAAGCTTCTGAAAATATTAATTAGATTTGGCATAAAAGACTTGCTCATCTAAACTTCAAAACAATCAACAAACTGGCAAAACAAAATCTTGTTATTGTTCTTCCCTCACTTGTCTACTCAAAAGATAAACCATGTTCATCATGTGAAAAGGGAAAGCATCATAGGGCCAGCTTCAAAACAAAACATACATCTTCTATCAAGACATGTCTTCGTCTTCTTTACATGGATTTATTTGGACCTGTAACTCCTAGGTCCATTAACCACGAAAAGTATACCCTTGTCATTGTTGATGATTACTCAAGGTACACCTAGGTATACTTCTTTAAGAAGAAAGTTCAAGCACCTGAAACCATTATGTCATTCATCAAAAGAGTTAAAAATCAAAATGACATCAAAGTCAAACAACTCAGAACTGACAATGGTACTGAATTCAAAAATGGCACACTTGTCAACTTCTGTAATGAAAAAGGGATTTCTAAAAACTTCTCTTCTCCTTACACACCTGAAAAAAATGGTGTTGTTGAGAGGAAAAATAGAACCCTCATAGAAGTTGCAAGAACAATGCTTTCAGGATTTGTCTTTTCTAAACAATATTGGACTGAAGTTGTAGCCACTGCATGCTATATTCAAAACAAATCCACCATTGTGAAAAGACATCTCAAAACTCCTTATGAAATTTTTTGTAAGAGAATCCCAAACATCAATTTTTTACATGTCTTTGGATGTCTAGTTTACATCCACAATCATAAAGATCATTTAGGAAAATTTGATGAAAAGGATGATGATGGTTACCTTCTTGGATACTCACTTGTCTCCAAGGCATTCAGAGTCTTCAACACTAGAAGACAACAAACTAAAGAAACCTATCACATCACATTTTGAACATTCCAATCACACCAATGATGAACAAATCATTAATAGTCTCCCAAACACTGAAGACATTCAGATCTCTGAACACTTGTCCTCTCCAAATATAGAGGACACTTTAGTACAAAATACTACAATCCCAAGTCCACCCATACCTATTTCATCAATGGTCACTCCAGCTCCTCAAGACAGATGGTCTCAAGACAAGCACATTGAGCTTGTAAATATCATTGGTAATCCAGGAGCAGGAATGCTCACAAGAGCCATGGCCAAACAACTCAGTGCTGCTTCAGCTCATGAATGTCTCTTTGTAGATTTTCTCTCTGAAGAAGAACCTAAAAAGGTCTCTGAAGCACTAAAGCATCCTGGATGGGTTGATGCTATGCAAGATGAACTAAACCAATTTGCCAGAAACAAAGTCTGGACATTAGTTCCTGCACCCTATGGCAAAACAATAATTGGCTCAAGATGGGTTTTCAGGAATAAAAGGGATGAAACTGGAATAGTCATCAAAAACAAGGCAAGGCTTGTAGCTCAAGGCTACAATCAGCAAGAAGGCATAGATTATGATGAGACTTTTGCTCCAGTTGCAAGACTTGAAGCTATCAGAATCTTTCTTGCCTTTGCCACTTACATGAACTTCATAGTTTATCAAATGGATGTCAAAAGTGCATTTCTCAATGGTAAACTAAAAGAAGAAGTTTATGTAAAACAACCTCCAGGTTTTGAGAGCAATGAATTCCCTAACCATGTTTGCAAACTGGACAAAGCCCTTTATGGACTTAAACAAGCTCCACGAGCATGGTACGAAACTCTCTCAACCTTTCTCACCGAACATAAGTTTGTGAGAGGAAAGATAGACAACACTCTGTTTGTCTACAAAACTCAAACTGATGTGATTCTGGTTCAAATCTATGTTGATGATATTATCTTTGGGTCCACAAGCACAAAATTGTGCAAACATTTGCTAAAACTGTGTCTCGTAATATCATGAAATGAGCATGTGGTTGGTCCTCAACTACGTCCCTAGGTTATTAGATTAAACAACCATGAAATGAAGGCATTTGCAATAACCAAGAAAAAATATGTCAAGGATCTGCTAAAAAAGTATGACATAAATGGTTCATTAGTGAAAACTCCAATGGTACCCCTAACAACTTAGGACCTGATCTTAATGGCAAATTTGTAAATGAGACTCGGTATAGAGGTATGATTAGATCACTAATGTATCTAACTGCAAGCAGATCTGACATTCAATTCTCAACTTATCTCTATGCAAGATATCAGGAAAATCATAAGGAATCCCACCTTATTGTTGTTAAGAGAATTTTCAGATACCTAAAAGGTACTCCCATTCTTGGTCTGTGGTATCCAAAATGTTCAGGTTTTAACCCAAAAGGATACTCAGACTCTGACTATGTTGGTTGCAACATGGACAGAAAAAGCACCTTAGGTGCTTGTCAGTTGCTAGGATGCAAACTTATGTGTTGGAGCGCTAAAAAGCAGCAATCTGTGGCTATGTCCTCAGCTGAAGCTGAATATGTAGCTGCTGCTGGTTGTTGTGCCAACATACTATGGATGAAAAGTCAACTCACTGACTATGACATCATATATGAGAAGATACCCATCTTTTGTAATAACACTAGTGCTATTGCAATATTAAACAATCTAGTCTTGTACTCAAGAACAAAGCACATTGATATCAGATATCACTTCATCAGAGATCATATTCTCAAAGGGGACATTGAATTACATTTCATTCCCACTCAATATCAACTTGCTAATATCTTCACCAAGCCTTTAGATGAGCCAACTTTTAAAAGATTGATTGTTGAACTAGGTATGATGAACATTGATTCAAAACCTGAAGCTTCACCACTGACTAAAAAAAGTGAAGCTTTAGTGTCTTCTTCCAAAACTGAACAAATTTTCATGTTAAATGTCAGTTCAGTTTTTGCATACAACCTTTAACTTGCTCGAGTAAAGTAACTGAGCAATCATGTGTGTCTCATTCGTGGATTTGCATGAGCATGTGTGGTTTTTTCACCTTTGCTAGAGCAAATATTGGTTAACTCAAGAACTAAACAAAACTAGTTTATTTTATTCAGTTCAGTTTTAAAATTTTTTTATCCAAATCTTTAGTTATCTCTCGAGTGAAGTAACTAAGCAATCACACATGTCTCATTCATGGATTTGGATAAACATTTTTGGTTTTGTCGCCTTCACTGGAAGATTGATGATGATAAAGATTACAATAATCATTTCAGCATGATTCAACACCAAACCTAAACCTAGTCTAGCTTTTTCAAAACATCAATCTCAAGGTCAGTTTGTAATTTTCAAAAGTAATATTATTTTATAAAACTAATTTCCTTTACAAAGAAGTTGTTGAATTAAAATATATTAAAAAGTGATGTCTAAAAGTTAGAATGACCTCATCCTCTTTCTCTCGCCTACTTTTGCAGTTGAATAGACGGCTGTTCACTGTTATAGGTGTCAAAAGCATGCTGTGCTGACTTTCATTAATACAAAGTTTAGCACACATGTTGAAATCAAACCCTAATATTCCCAGTAAATTTTAACACTCAATTGAATAATTACAAATTCTCAAAGGAAATTTTGTAATTTCATCAATCATATAAATCACAACAACCTTTCATAACCCACTCTCACAAATTCATCAAGAACAAACAACACACACACCTCAAACAAGATCAAATCCTCAAAACCCTAACTACTCAAAAATGGCTGAATCATCATCACCTGACATTACTACCAAAGAAGAACCTATCACTCTTGACAGACCTGAAAGTCCAAGCCTTTTCTTACATGCTATTCAGGTAAAGTTCACATTTGAGGAAATTTCCTTCAGCACCAATAATGAAGTCGCACTTCTATATCCCTCACACCCTAACCAAGAATACTTTAAGGATGTGTCTGACTTCATTTTCAAATGTTGTCTAAAAGAAGCATTTACAAGAGCCCTAAATCAATACAAAGAATACCTAAGTGAATTCTGGTATACGACAAAGGTCTTACCACCCTCTAAGATTTGGGTATCCACTCCCACATGAGAAGTTAGAGGAGAGATAGGTATCACTACATTTAGAAATGCTCTTAGAGCACAATACTTACCTCACTCAAGTAGGTATGTTCCTCTACCCTCCATAACAACTGTAAGACCATGGTTTGCAATGATAGGGTACAATAGGGAGATTAAGGAAAAAGGAACTCTCAAAAAGAGTTATCTTCCTCCTAGGTGGATGTTGATGATGGGTTAGATTATTCAGTGCTTAGGTGGGAAAACAGGTGGCCTAGATCAAATATCTAATAAGGATGCCACTATCTTGTATTGTTTGGCAAATGGCGTCCAAGTAGATTATGCCAAGATAATTTGAGAGGATCTCATTCACCAGATAAACAAGAAGACTAGGGAAAAGATTATTCCCTACCCTAGGTTTATATCTCTTCTACTTGAACATATGGTACCTAAATATGACAATGAAGAACTCGCAATAAACCCCACTCAGGTCTTCAGTTTTCACAACTGGATACTGAAGCCAAACCAACCTAAAGAACCTCCCTTTACTGACCACATAAAGGCCATTTGTAATCTAGATGTACCTGTCGACTCCAAAGCTCCAAAATACTATTCTCCAACTGAAGAGGTTCCCTAAGGCAAACGGCCTAGAGCTAGAAGTAGACTCAAAAGAAAACAATCTTCAAAACACACATCTGAGTCCACCATTGAGGCATCCAAATCCCAATCTAGCTATTCAAAGAAGGAAACCAAGTCTTGTTCAGCCATGGACAAAAGCCCAAACCATCCTTCACCTTCCACACCTATGGTTGGTGAAATGCATAAAGAGGCACAGCAAGCAGCTGGTGGCCCAACATCTTTAGGGGCTACCAGTGAAGAAAGAGCCCACCCTCAGCTCAGTAGTGGTATGTCTGCACTGACTATTATTTGAACCTGTTTAATTTAGCTTTTTTCATTTACACTCTGAGTCTGCATCAGGACATGATGCTTCAGCAAGTTCCACAGCTAAAGCTGATCCTGGACTATCTGCTCCTAATGATTCCATATCTTCATAACATGATATGGTTGAAGGAACCAAAAACCATTCACTTGATCACATATTTGCAGGGTCTAATCCAAGTGTTCTTGTAGATAAAACCAAATCTGCTGGAGATGGGTTAAAAACTGTCCACACTAATTCAGGTATAAGCAAAAAGTCAAAAGCTGATGAAATATCAAAGAAAATAAAGCTAGAGGATTTATCGGATCTTTTGAAAGACACAAGATCTACCTTCTTCACTCCTGACTCCTCAACAGATGAACCAATTATTGTTTCAAATGAAAGTGAAGAAGAGGAAGTTTAAAGAGCTGAACAACCTCCAGCTACCTCTCAGGATGTCCCTAAAGACACTTCAGTCCCACATCCTCTATCTCCAAGATCAGCTTAAATTCAAGAGTTAATGGCTCAGGTTCATTTACTTTAGTCTCAAAAGAAAGAGCTGGAACACCAAAAGGCAGCAGCTGAAGCTGAAGCTGCATTACTAAAGGCCAAGCCCTCATATCCAGACATCAACCAGCTCACTACTCTTCTGGTAAATTCTCTAAAACCTGAACTCGCCAAGCTCTTAGCCTCGCATGACTTTGCTAGTTTTTTACCAACTAAACTGAAAGAGCTCCCGTCCAAAGTCACTAAATTAAGTGAGGAAATTAAAGAGCTAAATCAGCATGTTAAAGACATAGAATTAGAGCTACTTGGGGATCTATAAGAGATTCCATAAAAACTAGAGACATTCACTTCTACTATCTCCAGTCTCTCATCCTTGGTTGCTAAACTAAAGAACATTCAATAGGAACTTCTAGCAGAGTTTCTTGATTTACCACATCTAGTATCTTCAGTTCAGGAAAAGCTCAAGACTTTGGATTCTCTTCCGTATCTTTTAAAAAAGGTTAACCATACCTTAAACAGGTTTGCCACTCTGGTGGAAAATGCATCAGAAGCCACAACCACGGGTGTTCCTTCAGCAGACAAAGCAACTGCTTCACTTGCTGAGGGGGAGAAAGATGCTGATACAAACCTGAAAAATGAACTAGTTGATCTCTTGGGCGTAGATATTGTCACACGATACTACAACAAGAAGTTACTCTATGAAAGATATTGTGAGAAGATGAAGAAAAGAAGACAAAGCTCCAAGATCATCAACTATGATGTTCTCACTAAAAAGGGCCCTATCTCACTAAAGGTATATAGAGAAGATATGACAGCTAAAGTCATTGAAAACTTCAAAGCCAGTGACTTACAGCTGGCTGAATGGAGAGAGTTAGTACAAGCATGTCCTGATAGAAAAGAAAAAGGATGAAAAACCATCTATAAACTAATAAAGAAAAGAATAGAAAACCTTGAACAAACTAAAAAAGACCTACATATTGACTTCAACAAATCCCTTCAAGAACAAGACCCTCTGGATGAGCTAAATGATTTAGCTAACAAGAAAAGAAAAAGAACTAGTGATTCAACATACCATTCCAGGTCATCAAAGAAACACAAGTCATCATGTTCAACATAGAGAAGAGGTTTAGTGAGCAATAGGAACATCAAGTGTAATAATCTTTTGTATTGACTTTATCTTTTGTAAAAGTAATGTAATGAAAGTTGAAATGAATGGTTATCAGTTTATGTTGTTCAATTTATATCAATTATGTAAGAAGAAGTTGGTTTGCTTTGATTTTAACTTAGGCTATTTGTATATTCAAATAGGGGGAGATTGTTGGGTTCAGTTCCTGAGCCTTTCAGTCTTTCAATAGATTTAAACATAAAATCCCCTAAGTTACTCAAGCTGAAGTAGTTCAGTTTGAGATGCTGAACTTCCTTCAACATCAGCTATTCAGGTCCTTAGAAGATTGGGAAGTATCTTCACTTCAATGTATGCAGCGGTACAGAAACTAAAGAAGGCCCTTGGTTGGAGCTTCAGTTCAGCTTGGTAGACAAATCCAAGCTGAACGTAGTCTATCTGTAACACCCCCAAAATTTGGGTCGCAGCGGAATATGTTTCCGGGAGCGTTACTTCATAATACCATTGCACAAGTCA